>JAQIWE010000648.1:0-20335 GCA_034698565.1 Campodea plusiochaeta | reverse complement strand
GAGACGAGACCGAGACAAACCCTAACGAGACCGAGACGAGACAGACATTTCTCAAGTCGAGACGAGACGAGACAAGCGAAAGTCTCGTCGAGACGAGACGAGACGGTATCACTAGGGTGTATGCTGTTTATTCCGTGGTTGGGCAAGAGTTTTGCAAAACAATGATAAAAAACATGTTATTTATTGTTATTAATATAATCTTCCGTGATTAAAACAATCATAGATTGCGAACATTTACATTGGAAAATATCTCAAATACAAGAAGAGTTTTATGATGTAACAAATATGCTTTGTGAATAAATTACTTTACTTAAAAGTCATGCTACTTGGAATAATTTAATCGGAATATCTTTCTAATTACTACATGATAAAACAAACAATGAATATATAACAGACTGTCATGGAATGTCCAATCAAAAATTTGTTTTGAAAATAACACAAATGGAGATCCGATGATAAATAGGATTTTGAATATATTTTCTGGAAACGAACTCATAAGCAAGAAAAAGGCAATTATTTTTCTAACATTTAACAAATATTGAAAATATCAACTAAATCACATGCACTTTCTAAGATTTCAGAAACAATGCCATGAAATTAACTTAACGAAATGTGAAAATATTGTTACACACGAGAGGTTTTTCTGCAACACGTTTAATATGAAAATTCTGACAACGCAACAGATACATGAATCTGAGAGTTGATGGAAGGGCTTACCAGTGATTAGAAAATTATTTCCTGAAATTATTCAAAGACTACTTTTTACAATATACTGTTATATAGGTAATTAAATATATAAAGCATTGCTATCATTTTAAGTACTTTCTATTTCACAAATAAAAAAATATGGAAAAATCCGTTTATCTTCATTTTATACACATTGTATTTACAAAGTATAAATCACCTTATTTGTTTTTATAGTCTTTGTAACTTTCATTTTAGAAGTTTTTGTAATTCAAATCCTACGTATTATTGCAATCTTTGTAGTTTCGACTTTGCTGATAATGAGATGATAAAGTAAACTCAAACAAAAACTTCATTAAGCTTTCACAATACAATGTACATAATTAGCTTAAAGTCATCCTACAATAACATCCATATTAAACCATGTTGTTCTCATTTGTCAACAAGTTCTTCAGATATAGTGAAACAAATAATAACCTGAATGTGCATAAACAGCAAAATAAAATTGCCATCCATATTTTTTATAGATTACGGGCCATATTGTATAATTAGTACAAATCACTTTCATATTAAATGTGCCAAGCTTATGAAGCAAGTGCTGAATGTGATTTTCAAGAAAGTGTATAATTTACGTAACATAACAATTATAATAATAGATGTAACTTCAAACTTGATACTAAAACAAACTATCCACTTCCAGAAAAGATGAAATTCTAGAAACTGATGAAGAAAATATCTTGAGTGATTCCAGGATTTACTTTGTGATACATAAATATTTATGTACATATGGCAAATTTATACGTATCAAGTTAATAGCGAAGGTATTTTGATGCTATATATGTATGTTCCATGACACTCATTATATTTGTTTGTGAGGAATCTTATTTCCAAAGAAGTGTATGTTTTTCAACAGTCAGCGACAAGTGGGATGTGTTTTTCAGTCTTATTAATTAAATCCTTAGGTTAAATTACTCTAAGCTAGTAGTACATTAATAGGTGCTATTTACTATTGGAGCAACAAAACAATAGACTACTAATAATAATACTAAACCATGCGCTGTAAGCAATTATTTATTAATAGTAAAATACCCGATAGCAGTATATAAAAGAAGGTCTCTATGTTAGAAAACTTTATTTCTTAGCCATATTGTATCAAACATCCAACAATCCACGTTTAAGATAAAGTTTTCGTCAATATAAAATTAGATAATCTCAACAAGAGAAATCCTTTTAATATATTCCTGTATTATTTAATATTTATTTCCAATGATAGGGTTCTGATACCTCTACCATATTCCAAATCTATATAAAGTCGATATCTGTTCAGGATTTCTATATATACACAGTATATTTATTTTTCTTGGTGATCATCAAATGAAATTATAGAGCATACCACATGATCTAATTTGATACACGCGCTTGTCTCTTGTCTTATGGACTTCTCGACGTCTCGCTCCTCATTTTTTGTCCGCGTCCTTTTGTCCCAGCATTCCATTTTAAACAATAGACAATTTAAATCTATGAATAGTAATTTTGAAATCTGACATGACAATGAAGAAATCGTCTATATTCAATCGAAAATATGGTGTGAACCAAAATATTTTCAAATTGAAAACTTTCTTCCCTATTCTTTACCATAACTCAACTTCACTGTGAAGCAAATTGACTGCAGAAACTGCCTTAATATATAAATTAAAAGAGTTCATCTAAAAATACAGTATGAAAATGTATACTTTTCCTGTAAGTGCAGATAATAGCGAATAGACGTAGATCAGCGTGGCTATATATACACTATTATGATTGATGGATGAAGTGAGTGAAATGATGAAAGTTACTGCGTGTTGTGACTTCAAATTCACCTCATGAAATTCATTCTCTCTTATACAAAACATTCCTTTCAAATCGATTTGCTGCAACCTCAAAATCTACGTGATATTGCATACAATTAGGAGGGACACGAATATATACGAGAAATTAGCTGAGAATTTATTTAATTGCAGATTTGCGAAAAGAAATAATGATTATAAAAAGGTTGGAAGATATTTGTATAAGAATGGAGCAAAAAATGGTAACGTGTTTTAATATTTACGATAGACCTGACCATAATGGGGCAAAGGTGTTGTACTATTTTGTACTTATTTTAACATTTCAGTTATCAAAGTTTAAGAAAACCTGATTTAGATGTTTCGTGTTACAGCTTTTTACCTTGTGGTTAAAATAAACGTTTTTATCCACCAATGTTATTTATGTAATAAAAGATACTTGCAACTTATTTATTTTCTTGAAAATAATATTATCAGAAAATTTATTCTGTGTGCTGAAATGCAATAAAATTATTAGTAAATCACTTTGTCACCAATATTAATTGCTGTAACATTTCTGATTTCCTCTTGCTGAGGCTAATCCGAAACATTTACTGAATAACATTTCTTCAATGTTCCAGGTACAATGTACATGCAATAATACCAAATGCACTTCTCGCAAAGATTGAATGTTACAGGGATAGTATTGTTCCTTCTCACTGCATAGAAAATCTTGTTTTCTTCTTTTTTCCTTATCTCGATAGCATTGTCAGAAAAGCTTTTATTGTCTGAATTCAGTACGCTTCAACAGCTGATGATGATAAACCCATCTAGATGCACCTTTCAAATGTTTTATAGAACACTAACCATAAACATGAGAGGATATTACGTGTTCTTCATTCGTGAGATTTCACGATTTCAAAGTAGATTCTAAAGAAGACCAATTTACATTGTAATGGAACCACACCGCACAAAAATAGCACAAGATACAATGCCCACACGAATGGATTTTCCATACAAATTGTTCTGCAGGATCGCATATTACATTTAGTACAGTTCTTTCTTTCTTTTGGAGATTTTTCGCCTTTTTAAAACAATCAATTTTTTTTTTGGTTAGACGCTTCGTTTCAATATTTGACTATAGGATATGAAAAACGGACAAGAAACATTTTAATACAGCACTGTTTATCCAAGTTCTTTTTGTATTGAATTTCAATTATTTTATGTAATTAAGTTGATGTATGGGTTCTGAAGAACCATAGCATGTCTCACTTCTATTACTGAATACTGAATTTCAGAAGGTTCAACTGAATCTCTCGGCAAATACATAATTATACAGTATGTATACTATGTAAAATAAGCTGCCGACATTTCATTTTTATTTTTGAGCACCTTCTGTCCTGCTGTATTAACTATAATCTATAACATTTCATAATGTATTAAACATTACAACGAATAAAGCATTTGTTTATTTCAAAATTAACGAAACTTTTTTTTTTTTTTCAGCAACGTCAACAAAAGTATACAAAACCTTCTTCAAGTAACAATATACTCTTCTATGCCCTATATCCCTTCTGATAATCACGCAAAACCCATCAACTGGCATCGCTGCTACATGCCAATCAGTTTTGTATCTATTCAACAGTTTGAATTTCTCATATATAAACTAGAGTTTGTCTATATCTAAAACGAACTTGTGTTTTACCATCAATATAAACCTAACCACATATATACACAATTGAAGAGTAAAATAGCGTATACCCCCAACACACCAATTTTATCCAATTTGATAGAATTCATCACGCATATGATTAAAATCAGGAATATATACTTTATACTTCCTGTCCATTTGTCAGCTATTTCCACGATATAGTGCGATGACCAAATTAAATTTGTGTCACTGTGATCAACGCTTGCTCTCTACACTTGCTTCAATTAAAGTTACAATTAATGTTCTATGATGCATTGAAAATGCTTTCGGATAAAACGCAAATATCTTTCATGAAAATATTATGCGGTATTTCTAAATGAGAATTTATATGTAGGAATCATCATGAATTGCCCTACTAAAAACAAAGTGCTGTAATTAATTTTAAATTAATTGTAATGGAAACGAATATAAACGTATAGTATACAAGATGTTTGAGGAATTATTACACATACAAATATTGCCTTTAAAATTGAATACGTTTATATTAAGAGGGCAATTTCTGCGTATTTAGTTTCAATGATATTAAATGTCAGATTGTAAATATAAAAGAAATAAACATCTTCTTTTCTACTAATTCCCTAAATGTAATTTAAACGTATTCAGAACAGTCTGTAACATTTGAATGGATACATTTATGTCAAAGTATATATGCAGTTCTGAAAAATTTAATAAAAAATTATTAGTATGCAATGCTTTAGGACCTATACAGTATAAATACATTCTTATGTATTTATAAATGTATACATAGTGCTACATAAGCAATAATAAATATGACGTAAGTGCAATATAAATTAACTTGCAGTATGTGTATTTTCTTTATTGCATTGTTTACATCATATAATTATAATAATGAAAACTTAATTCAGTGTTCCAGAATCTTTTTCTTTACTGTTTCACTCAATCACATATGCTAGAGAAGTTTGACTTGAAGCTTTTCTTGAAGTCGTCATCAAGAGAAGCGCACTGATTGGCTGAAACGAATGTATGATGTCACAATGTTTGAAGTCGAGCTTCTAGGCTAGACGTTTTTTACTTCAAAAACAGATCTCGAAGCTCATGGATTCAAGATAAACCACACCCCTTTTAGCAGACGATTGTTCAATATGGTACAAGATATTTGAGTTAAAATGTGAGTTTACTGAAATAAATCATATCTCGTCAACTAGTATTGACGTTAGTATTCAAAATTAGCTCTTGTTCCTTCAGTTTAAAAACCAAAAATATGAAAATTAAGAAATTTATACATTAGCCTAGTCAAACACTCAAATCCTGGTCTTCTAACCAAACAGGAAAAGAAAACTACAATTATATTGAAAAGACAAAAATTTCACTTATATAAAATCTAGAAGTTGGTAGAAAAGCTTCAAGCTCGCTTCAAGCCAAACCTCTCTAATTTACTCAATCATATTTCTTTCAGCTGAAAAACTAAAATAAATTTCCTGTTATTTCCTCCTTCTGTAGATTACTGTGGATTCTGTAAGTTGGTTTAAGCACTTGTTATAGTACTGTATCATAAATTCACATAACATGTATATACCATTATGGATTTAATCTCTTTCACAACAAAGCTTTTGTGAGTTACAGTTATTTTGTAGAATAATATGTAATACACAAATGTTAGGCTATATTAAATAGATACCAAGCTTGTACAAATATGGTTTTGATTGTGTTTAGTGATTCGAAATTATATTAATAGAATCCATCATTTAAACTAGTTTACCAGTTTAATATTAATTTAAAAAAAGTACTACAACACAGTTCTTTGAAGTTGTTTTTGTTACAAAAATACTGTTTGTTATATACAAAAAAACATCAATTTCAGCATCTACGCATCACTGCCGCAATATATACAATGATTTCATATCTATTAAATTCTAACAAAAAGTGACCTTTGTAAAACTGTATGATCTCGACATTACATTTCTGGTATTCATGGCATTTTTTCTCTCAACTTTGAAGGAAAATGGAAAAGACTGATTTGACCATGAATGCATTCCTTTCACTAAACCATTACAGTTGAAGTGCCTCAACAATAGTTGAAAACATTCAAAGTACAAATAATTCAATTGTTCAAAGTTGAAAGGCATATTTTCAAAGATATTTCATATCGTATTTGTTACTGAATAAACATGCATCACCACACTTCAATTAAAATTACACTGAAGCATGGCAAAATAGGAGCAATTGGATGAAAACTCTCAGTATAGTGAGTTGTGACCTTCCTATTATTATCGCGTGTTTTATTCTCTTTTTCCTGTGAATTAACAATACAGTATTTACTTTCATTCTTTTCGGAATTTTCGAAGTAACATTAGTAAATAATTAATTTGAAAGCTACATGTTCATGACTTTACAAATTAAGAATATGGGGTAAAATCTTCCTGAAATAACTACTGCTTTCAATTTATTTTACAACTACTTATTTAACATTTTATTTCATAAAATCTTTTGAAGCATTTCTATTTCCTTTACAACACCGAGCAATCGCGTATACGGTTGATGTAACCACCAAATTCCACTGTAAAATAGAATTATTTCACCTGGATGCAAAAACAATCAAACGTTGACTTTCTCCATCAAGCATGACTAACTTCTTCCATTTTTCAAATGTGTTTACCGCACTTTCTATCAAAGACAAACTTGAGGCACATATAAGTTGTGTAAATAAAGTATAAAAATTCAAAAGGAAAATGTCATGCATGGTCAATCAATATTTGTGACCTTCAGAAAAAGTAAGTTTTAAAATGAACATTTGCATTCTTTGATGGAACTTTTCTTCACTTTAGATGAGTCAAAGTGCATATCTTCGACGACGTACAGTAGATATACAAAGATTGAAATGCTTAGTGAAGAGTATATAGAAGAACAGAATGGCAAAGTTTGTGTATTCTTCTTCATAACAGATGGCTTGATTGTACTCACATTCAGGAATATTGAATTTTTCATTACTGTATCGTTTCTTTCAGAAAATCAACGGAAATTTAGAACTTTCCTACGGTTATGGTTTCGAATTTGAATAGCTTACTGTTAGTATATGGTTTGAAGGTTTCGTATTGTTCAATACAGTAGGTATGTCAGCGAAGAAGAAGATTTTTCTCAGTAAATGGGTCGTTCTTTGATAGATTTTTATTTCTTTGTGCAGAAAATCACTAATGATGTATTAAGTAAGTTTAAGCAAAATATTGAAAAAGTGAAAATAACTTCTGTTCAGAAATAATATTTTGAAGCACTATTAACGCCAATTTTTAGTAGATTACTTTCGAAATTACTGAACTAATTGTTGATTATTTCCTGTATTTGGAATAGTGGTGGGTAATTATAAGCTTAATTTACATTTCTAATAAATGTAACTCAATATAAACTGGTTAAATGGCACTCTAGCTTTACATTTCCACTACAATATATAACAGCCATAGATTTTTTTTTTTACATGATCACCTTCATTACAGAAAGAGATTATTAATATAAAATGTAGTCACTTGAAAGAAGCTACAAATTAGAATATTGGAATTGAAATAGAATTCTCTTCCACGGAGTTTTCAACAACTACAGTATACTGAAAAAGATAAATTAATCACGGCTCTATATATTTTACTTCGTCATCACAAATTATTTTCTATTATAAACATTAGGCATACTGTATTTTTCATAATACATTATAACATACGACCAAATTTCACTGTATAAGATATTGTTGTAGTCTATTAGGATCTGAAAAGGACATTGTATAATATCATAATATGGAAAGTGTTTATTGTCACCAGCTATGAAAATACACTACCGACATTGTCTGCAGAGTATTGTTCATTCTGCTACACAAAGCCCTAACTGCACAATATAATCACTCGATAACTTTGTATCAAACAAACTCCGGAACTGCATTCTATGATATTTATTATATATGTATTTTTTATCGCTTTTTGGTTTCTAATTATTATAAGTTAGTGTAATTTTTGTTTCTGTTGTTCCTCTATATATGTATTTTGAAAAATAATGGTTAATATCTATACAAAGTCACTATACTACAGTATACAACGATTTGGAATAAAAAGTTTCTACTATAAAAAATTAGTATAGTGTTTCTAAAACGTTAAATTGAAACGTGATGTGTTTACGTTGTTGAATTGTGTAGTTATATACAGTAAGAACTACAACCAAAAATGTAGATACATTCTGTTGTCAACGTTTGATTACTTCTTCGTATAATAATTAAGCAATGATTTTGGTATTAAATCCATGGTAATATTATAACAATCTATTTACTCACTGCTTTACCATAATAATTTAGTTTAGTTTTAATTTGAAATTACCATATTTATTGTCTCTTCATGATAGGCCTACTAAAATAAAAGTATTTACTTCACTAAGAAAGATTGATTTTCATGATCTTGGTACTCGAAGAAAATCATATCTGTTTTCAAAACAATAAATCCATAGACATGTCTACGTATTACCAGTTACTTTAATATTTATAATTCTGAGTTCTGACTTCTCAGCTATGTACAGAAAACAACATTCATGATAACTTACTGAAAATTGTTTAAAAGTATGGTAACTACTATGTAGATTAAACATCGACATATTTGCGCTAAAAAGGAATGTTTCTTGTTCTACTATATGTTTCCGTCCTCCTGTTGACCAGTGAACATTTATTTCCATCTTCATTCTGTAGTATGTTGATGGTGTATTCTGTAACTGTCCAGTAAGACTTTGATAGACATTTGACATGAGCTTCTTATGTGGTTGCCATGTTATTGCTACCAGTATAACGTTTCGGTTTCTCAGTGTAATACTATACTATTTTTGTACAGTACATGGAAATGAATGAATCATTCGAGTGAATAAAGAGAATTCTTGCAATGAGATTTCATCTTTGACGAACTCGAACAATTGAATTTACATGGGAATTATCATGTAGTGTATGGTTTGAAGCTTACTGTGAATTTAGTCTATAAAATATTGAAACTTTCTGGAAACAATGAAGATACTTAACTGAATAAACAAAACAGTAGACCATTAAGAACCGTTGCCTGCCTACACTTTCCTGAATAATTATGCTACTTGTACCAAGAACATTGTTTTTCGATCTTTGTAATTTGTAAGTGCTTGATCCTCATTGTATTCAGTACAGTAGTAAATTAAAGAAATTGATTGTTGAAACATAAATGTGAAGTTCATACAAGACATACATGTAATTTATTTTAACAAATTTCAACAGAAAACAGTTTTAAAAAAATAAACAAAAAGTAACGAAATTATTTGAATGAAAGCACTTGTCTGCTGTTCGGTGTTATTTTTTTTTACATCTGCATCAGGAACAGTAACATACTTCAATAAATTTCAGGAAATGTAATTAATTATGTATATCGGGAAATGTTGTAACAAACATTACTTCACAATAATTTAACACTTACACCTTTCATTCACATATAATATAATACCAAGTGAAATGGGAGATATGTCAAAGGCTTCATTTCCTCTGTGAAATGAAACCCACCACGTAGAATATTCCACCTACACACAACTTCCCATTTGCTTTATATATTCCCAGCAACTTATACGACACTATTAAGAGTATTGCCATCTCAAATTCAAAGTAGTAATTTCTTTCAAAGTCTCTAAATACTCTACAACTTCTCAATACATTAAACATTGAGTCAAACTCTGCAACAGTCAAACACAAAAGAAAGTCTCCAACTCAACCTCAAGACGCATGTATAATCATTTCCTCTATTACCCTTCAAACTAAATATCTAAATCTCTCTCTATTGAACAAAGTATCTAATTTCGTAAAGTGCTGCTGTCAAACACTTCGCTGTAGTACATTCCACAGTTGTTACCTTCAATCCCACCAAAACAAAATTTCAACATATCAAGCCACTTATTCCAGCAAGAACAAAGTTGGAATGTATCTTCTTGAAACATACAAGTACATAAAAGTCCGTGTAAGTTTAAAAACAAGCCATAAGTATTGAAAAAACAATCAATTTGGAAGATATAATTCTTCTCTTTCCGCTTGGGTAGTGGGAAAGAACTCCAATATTCTCACTTGTCGAGTTTCTATCCAGCCAGCTAGGTCTCTCCTTTGCGGTCCAAATTCAACTTCATTCTCCTCTAAAGGACTTTCCAAACAGTCGTAAAAAGAAAAAGAGAAAAGTACATATGGTTTTACTTGAAGAAGTGTATTGGTACTAGAGGTCAGCATTTGGAAGCTGGTTGAAGGAAGAATGGGCTCCTCTTGAAGGGGAGTGGGGACTGAATCTTTTTTTTTTTTTCAGGAACAAAGTTTATGTTGGATAAATCGTTTGCGGAGCTTTTAACTTTTCCTGACTTGTGTTCTCTGAACCTGGAAAATAATAACTTTGTGTTATAAAGTTAAAATGAAATTTGTTGGAAAGTTATTTATTATATTTTTTCTATAGTTGAATTGATCCTTTCTGTGTAGAAGGAAGTATTGGAGAGTATTGTGCAATAGTTTTGTTGTTAGGTAAACACTCAAAAATATTTTGGAAATAATATTTTAGCTATTCCAAGTGGATGTGGATTGGATATTAGAAAATCATTTTTGTTCTCTTCGTTCTCTCCAGAATAAAGATTTCAGTATTCATGCACAATACTCTAAGAAAACATCAATAGGAGTTTGTCTCTTTTTGGAGATCGGCTAGTTATTAATTACTATAATTAATATTTTAGTATATCCTTCTTTAAAAATAAAATCACTGTCAATTTGTAATAACCTACCTATTTAAATTGATGTAAAGTTATTCAGAAGAAGAACAACAATAATATTAAAGGGTTACTTGCAGCTAATGAATTTCCCATTTTCTGTGCTTTTCTTGTACCTTATATTATTAAAGAATTTTTCAAAAAGTTTGACATTTTTTGAAACAACGGATCAAGAGATATTTCTGTTTATATAGTCGATAAATTTTCAGCAAGGTAGCACAAATCGACCTGCTTAATTTCGCTGCCTATCGAAAATACGCAAATTATTTGCTGAAAACACATATCAGAACACATATTTATTAAGTAGTAGCAAAACTGACTTAAAAATAATGCAAATTAATCATTTTATTAATATATCAGCAGTTGTCTTCTTTTGGGTCACGCTTGCTCCGCTACCTAGCAGCTTATTTTCTTGTATTTTCTAAGGTGAATATCTCCACAACCGACTATCTTTGGGAGGTAAGAAAAATAATATGAGTTATTTATTTCAAGAAGTCTAATATTATGTTATAATATCAGAAAATCAAATTTAGCTGAAGGTAACCCTTTAATTCAATACAAAAAAAATCATGTAAATTTGAATTCATCTTTTAAATTGACGGTTCTTAATACAGTGTGCTACTATAATAATACGTATTTTAGCATTACTGTATCTGTTCATTTTCTTTATACGACGAAATAAAGTTTTAGAAGTTAATAAAGCTCAGTAAGAAATTATCAACTCGCAAACTTCTTCTCCGCTGTGGGATAATATTTTATGGTAAAATCAATAAGCAACTTCTATGAACCTCTGGGATAGCTGAAATATTTATTTTATGATTTCGTAATCAAATTATAGTAATCATCTTCATTTTTGTTCAAATTGGAATGCAGGTTGCAAAATTCAAAAAATAATTCAAGTTTTTACATTCTTTATGCCATTTGATGTTTGTGTTAAGAATAAAAACACATTTTAATATGTATGGCAAATGAAGTTACGTCATAAAAATAACAAATTATTATCTTTCTTTCTTTGAAATTACCTCTTTCCAGAAAACGTCTATAGTAGTCTACACTGAAACTAATGTGATATACATCTGTATTGTCCCTGTACTTTCTTTTCTGACTGGTAATTATACAAGTCTCCTCATTCATTCCAGTTTATAATATCACATATTCGTTTACTTCTTCAATATAAATACTGTTAATTCCACGACAATATTTTTTCACCAAAATATTGAAATTTAAACAATAACAAAAATCCTACAAGTCAATGAACAAGTTGATCATTGAAAAAAATCTCCCTTGCTGAAAATCTGAGAATAAAAATTCTTAAACTAATATAGTTATTTATAAACTGCTCTTGTAATTAAGGCATATAATGTTAAAACATTTCAGGTCTAATACAAAAATGAGGACTATTTTTATATCAATAATTGATCCTAAGATCAATAAGGTAAATTTGAGTGTATTATAGCAGAGGTACTAATTTGATCTTCAATAGTTAAAAATATCAATCAAAGCCATTAGATTGAGTATGCTCTTGTCTATTCTCTATATGCTTTCCGAATTAGAATGCTGATTTAATTTTCATGAGCATGTCACTTGTTTGTGTCACTCCAACTGGATTGCAAGGTAAGCGATATATTGTGGAAAGACAACGATGTGGCATCAGAAATTCTACTCTCGAATCACATATCTTTACAGTTACACAATGCAAGTTAAAAATTCATCATTCCGTGAATTATTTTAGTTACTATTTAGGAGTTTCACTAGAAATTATTGTGATAATAGTTTACATAATTAAACCTGTATATTTTTCAGCAGGGAGCTTCATTTCCCAATACACATATCCCGTTTTACTTTCTTTGTTCTCTATTGTACTCGTTTTCCCAAGAGACCGATAAGCTGTGTTGGAAAAGACGTCTTCCAACTTTAAAAAAAATAAGCCTTTAAATAATTATGTATAACAATGAAAACTACAAGTATGTATTTTTATTTTAAAATAGTCTTAATTACATAAAAAGTTAAAAAAAAAGCTGAGATTTTCTGATCTGTAACTATTTGTTTATCAGTTGAAAATGCCAATAACAACATAAAGTGTGATAGGCCAACGAAATAATGGCAGTGAGACAGTTTAAGTCATAATGTGACCTAAATTCTGCTAAATATTGTTACATTATAATCTATACATAGATATAGTACTAAATTACGTGCTTACTTATAAATTTAATCCATGACAACTTTAAATTAAATGGTGTACACATACGAATTATTTTTTTCATTTAAAAGTAATAGAATACTTTTAGAATATACAACCCAAAATTTATTTACTTCAGCTAAGAGAAACCACAAAACATTTTCTCTTAGACTGTTATTGTGTTACTTAAGGCAAAAAAAAGTAACTACATTTTGACAAATTCCCTCTCCGTCTTTTCGCCACAGCAAGTATACATATAACTACTGACCAACAACAATTAGCGAGAGGGCCATAAAAAGAACATTTAGAAAACAGAGTTGACACAACAAATGAAAAATTGGTTCTTCCACATTTGCAGTACCTTATTCCAACACAATATTTTCTCTTTTAATAAACAGCCAGAAAGAGAATATTATATCCTTAGGAAAAAGCGTCTGTTGAGTTCGAATTACCAATTCAAATGATGCTTGGCAACTTTATCAATTTCAGGTGTGGTTCATTCATTTAGATTTTCTTGATTTACACAGAGTTGCCATATGTATTGTAATAATGTCTAGAATTTTCAGCAGGGAAATACATTAAGTTGAATATCTGGAAATGTAGCAAATTGGGGTAGGCGTCATAATTAGTAATTGTGCACAGAATTGCTAAAAAATAACTTCATTCTAAAAGTTATGCGAGTAATACAGCAACATTTGGAAAAAAAAAAAAAATATTGTGATAAACAATAATTCGAAGAGGATATTTTCGAGAACTTCTATGTTTCGGTTTTAATGCGAGAACAGTTCTAATTTCAAATTAAAAGTAATGAATGAAGGGAGATAAAAGGACGATATTTCAATATATCTTTCAACTGTATTAAACAAATTATGTATATACTGTATATTTCTGAAGATTTTAAAAGAGACTTCAGTCGTAGGTTCAATAATAAACGTATAATATTCCGATACGAAACATTTTTACTTTTACAACTAAAGACATAGGCTCAGTAACTTTCAACATCAAATTGTGGAATTTAGGAATAGAAACCATTTGATGCAATTATCACAAAAATAATTGCATTTATCAAAAAGTGGATCCTCATTTAATATTTATAGAGCTAATATTTATGCAGTAATTTATATAGTTACTTTAATTATATTTTAAAACGTCCCGGTATTAAATAACTGTTAACAACTCTCCACTTTCTCAGTCACACCTGCCATCCTAAAGCTATCGATAGAAGTGATTGGGAGCTTTTCTTCTTAATAATGTCAAGAAGATTTATGCTGTGTCAACAAAGTGAAAGATTGATCTTTCTTGAAAGGCAATATTTTTAGGAAGTTAATCTGAGTCTTTTCCTTGTTATTTTACAATCGAAATTGATAATCAATTGCGTGGCGACAGGAAGAAAATTCAGCGAACTGAAATTGGTCCTTCAATATAGAATGTTTCTAAATGAAACAATGGAAATATATTTTCTAACCTTATTTTATTCCATTCTCAAGAAAATTTGAGATGGGAATGATATATTTGGTGACATTCATGATTAAATCGAAAATAGGAGTGTACCATTATTTAAATATTTATGGAGAGCAACAAGTTGGATTTTGCTTTTTATCATTTTCCTCTATCAAAAGAATGGATTGAACAGGATAAGTTGCAATAATAATTTTGTCTATATGTATGCCTCTACAAAGATTCTTATTTTTTTAATGTTATGTTACAAATATTAGAAAAAATGGTCATTCTTTCTTCTAGATAGTAATATAATATGGATTGGACAAAATATTTATGAACTGTAATGTTCAGTCGGAAATATCAACTATTCTTGGAATAAATGATTTGAAAGCCTGCAAAGGTACAGGACAATTTTTATCAGCACTTGAGAGCTGCTGGGATAAGTCATATTATGCGTAAAATTACACAAAGTTGTTTAGCTTATTTCTTAACAGTAGCCGAATAGATATTTTCCTATACATCAGTAAGTTTATTTCGAAGAGACAGTAAATTAAATAGGAATGGTTTGTTGTTCAGTTTTCTAACGTATGATTCCTACCATCAAGATAAGGTTCTGAAATGTCTTTTCATATCCAAGTTTTTTAGAAAAAAAAATGCGACTCCAATTTAGATAAAAAAAAAAAAAAGAATGGTGCTTGTAGTTCTTCGCCTTAAGATTGACTCTTAGCATTTGTATTAATCATGTTACACCTCACTATGCGGGCTTGCACAATGTTCAATTGTTCATGCTGCAATTATATAAAGCCAAAACGAATCAGCAAGTTACGTGGAGCTAATTCTTATATTGTCATATTACGTTAGGTAACTAAAGTTTGTACAATTAAAGAATAGAGAAACAAACGGTAATACTGATTTAAGATAAAAAAAAAGAACAAAATCAGCAACGAGTACCAAAAACCTTTATAGTAAATCAATTTCAGTCAAAAAACTTCATTCTTACTTTCAAAAATAATTCTAGTCTCGAGTGCAAACTGAGTTATAAAACAATAGGAGTGATTTTGAAGTATAAACCAATAGAAGGTTCTTTCAGAGTCTGTTCTTTTTTCAAAGAATCTACAGAAAAAAGAAAGCAATACTTGGTTAAATGGCATTCAAAGCAAAGTTTTCCTTCCTTCAATAAGATAAATTAAACCTTTCTGTGTGGTGCTTTACTCTACGCTCTTCAACTTTGTGTTGTTGACAAGCAGGAGGAAAATCCTTTTATATTCAAGCTTTTGACTTTTAAAAAAGAAGTGAGATGCAGGTCTACATCAGTTTTTTTTTATCCCAATCCCTTTTTCTTTCTCTCTCACTCTTTTTTATATCTTACGTCCAGATGTTTCAGATGATACTATCAAACGCATAAGGGTTTTCAACACATAGATAGGTTTATGATCATTTGAGATTGAAGTATTTCTTACTCCTCAAAGGGAAAATGCCTGTTAAAGAATAAGGTTGTTCCTACTATTCTTTTTTTCCTTTTTAAAATATAGTAATGTATACTCGTTCTTGCTTAATCGTTTGAAATGTACGATTATTGCTCCTTGTTTAATAGAATTTTTTATTAGGAGATATAGTGAGTTTTTATTCTTCTCTTGTATTGAAGAAAGACGTAGAGATCAGAAGAATAGTATTTTTCAGATGGCTAATCGCCTTACAGCTCGCTGACGATTGAGAATAATTCACGACATGTGCAAAGATAATCACTTCATCGAGTATTATAGTTGAACTTAAAGTAAAAGGTCGTTTTTGATAGCAGCACTTTCATAGATATAGAATATTATAATTCATGCATAAGGGTTGAAAATAAATTTGACGCCTTTAATGATAATTATCTTGCTTTTACTGAGATGAACAGAAAAGAGTGAGTTTCAGATAGCTGAAAAAGAAAATTATGGTTTAGATTTCAATAAACAGTAGTTTTCAGATTTTTGAAATCCAGATCATTATTCAGCGTCCATTGTTTTTCTGTTTGCTTTAATGCAGATAATTCAAACGAATGAAAAGCGCATTAATTATGTTGTTGACCACTGTTGGACAGTGTCCTCTTACAACTACCGTACGTGTTAAACCAACAAGATAAACGAGCAAAAATTGATACATGATATAACTTACAATACCAAAGAACATGATCAATTACAATCTGTCATTTTCGTTCTTCAAGCATAGTTTCTGGTATTTTACAAAACATATTTACATCAAATATCTATTTCTCTACATACTTGCCTAAACTTAAATCCCTTTTATTCCATCCAAAAAAAAAAATCAGAGTGCTCAAACAATAAAAACAACGAAATCAAAATGAATGTTGTTTCTACAATTGTCTCCAACCAACTAAAATACATTTCATGAACATAATTTGTATTAACCGAGTCCAAAGTTATTTGAATGTGATTAATATTTCTCCTTCATCCAGACACTCCTCTTCTCCTCCCCACCAATTTCTAACTATTTCATTCTACTTTACTCATAGAGTTAACAAGCGACTACGTGAGATTCACACAACTTTCTTATCAGCATATATCATAGAGGGAAGTTGGAATACAGCACTTAAGAATTAAAGGAGTGAAAAGAGAAGAGTATGGCGGTGAACAATTTCATGCATACAGGATAATGTTAATGATGTGTTGAAAACAACCAACGTTCCCCCAGCAATGCATGGCTGTAGTATCACCCATGGAGAATTATTGCGGTGTTAAAGTAGTTGCTCATTCAAAGTTAATAATATAACAGTTATAATAATACGGAAAAACAAAGTTACAGCATAAATCTGATTTACATTGTATCACATTCAATAATATAAATGAACATTTTTATCTTCAAAATTTACAGTTATAAATATCTATAAAATCGTAGCACCTTAGAGTACTATAATTTTACTGGTTCATTTTCGACTTCTGCTCAATTAAATAAAACCCGCTTGTATACTACTTTTAAATAAAAAAAAGTTCGTTCTTTACTTTTGAATAATGTTGTCCAGAGTAGCAATTTCAACAAGTACCTTGTGAATGGGAATAAGGATGTGGGATACCAAAAACTAATATCCTGAATGTACAAGGGTCCGAGGGTGATGACCCTGATAAAAATCATATTTTCGTTAGCGAAACGCACAAAAGAGTTTGCATGAGGAATTGTTTTTATATCATGATAAGTTTTGTTGTGTGTGTGAAAAATATAGTCTACTATTATTTTGAAAAATATCACAATATTTTATCCGAAAATAGAATGTATTTAATAACAATTATTTTATTTATCTTTAAGGTACATTTTTACATCGAAAAGGGAAAAAAGTTGAAAGTTCTTTAAATTTAGAAGTGATGTAGCAAACTCCATGTCGACAGTAAACGAAATCATGCACGTAATAGCTAGGGGAGATTCGAATATTTCCTGCATATAAATATACTTTTAAAGCTGAAACTTCTATGATAAACAGGCCTATAGTAAATCTTATTTTGCTAACAGTACCGTACACATGCGTGCTGCATGTACGGTTACATTAATTCTTTTGCAATTAAACACAGAGTATTAAAAAATATAATTATATATATGCAATATACTGTACGTCTAATTCAGGGCACAGCCTCTTCTGTATAGTACAGTATATGTTATATTATCAACCTCATAATTATGCAAATCCAACGACCGCAACAATAACTAATTAAGTAAACTTTTCCACCTAGTCTACTTTCATTCCCTACATAACATTTCAGTTGCTTTTTTTTACGAATAAAAAATATTTTAATTTAATGCAAATTAACAACATATAAACACCATCATTATAACTGCAAAACAAAACAACCAGTACACGTATATTTTCCTATGTCAGCAGCCCTGTCTACTATTCATTTTCCATCACAGAATAACAATAATAAGTTGAACATCATCATGATAACAATACAAACGCTACACACCCACAGCTACACTACAGCTATAGCATTACAAATCGGGATTAACGAGAAAACAAATCTCTCCAACGAATGCTGTTTTCACTCGTTACATCAAAGGACATAAATAAAGCGCAGTATATATTGTACAATGTTTTAATCTGTTTTATGAATGCAAAGATTATCATGTCATTTACTGCTGGCATGTATTGATTTCAGTATGTTTCTGAGTTGTCTCGTATATATCCTAAACCACTTAGTGTTTGTAAAGCCAGATGAAAACCACATGAGTGGAAATAGTATGTGTATATACAGAGAGGGTTGCCCATCAGGAAATCAAATGGAAATGATGATGGTTATACGTCGGATTTGGAAATGATACGTTATATTGTATATGATGGGAAATTCGTTGGTTTTTGAAAGATTCAAGTTACATGTATTAGATGTAGGGATGATATTTACTTTGAAAAATTCGTGAGTTACAGTATTTATGGTAACACAATGAATGAATTATTCGTATATAAATATAGTGACTACTACAGTTAGAACATACGATTATTGAGGGGTATATAAAAACGTTTTCTGAACGATGGTAAAAAAACATAATTATGCGTTTTTGGAGCACAAATCTTTGCAAGACATTTTTTGGGAGGAAATGTAGTTCTCTCAAATAAATTCAATTTAAGACCGGAAAATAAAAATTATAACAAGAACAACAAGTACAAAGCACAGAAACCTATCAAAGCACTGAAGGCTACAGTATGTGCATATTTATTCCAACATTATTGTGATGAAAATGATTTCAAACTTAAAAATATACTTTCAAAATTTTGACAATAGACTTGGCAAACTCGTCCTCCAAGAACATAGGTTCTTTATAAAGAATCGAAAACACAGTACCATGACGTTCAACACAGTAATTATCTGTTGTATGAATAATTATATGTATGTATAATTGTATATTGCTTGTTTATATTATGTATTATTTCTTAATTTTTTAAGCACTTGGTCCTTGTTGTAAACTATTATCCTTCCGTATATTGCGTGTGTATAAATAAATACTGAAATAAATAAATATGAAAATAACTCATTTCCAAAAAGTAGTGACTACTTTACTCATTGGTTTCCTTATTTGCAACTAATACATTACATTAAATAATACTTACATAATATGTCAATGTTGCTCTCGGTAATGTATCTGAGAATACAATATCAAAAACTTGTACTCAGTAACCCTTAATTGTTATACTTTCTTATACTCTTTCAGGGAGATAGTATCTTTTGTTGGGTATCTTTTACCTTTATCTTATTATAAAAATTTCTGTAGAAAGGTATTTTAATGTATCATCTAAATATACCAAACACAAGGACACTATATTCTTCTGACACATGTCTTTACTGTTGCTAATTTATGAGAGAAGACACGCAAAACTTGTGATCAGTTCGCTTGCTATACAGTACCTTATTAATTACTCTAATTTCCTACTAATAGTGTAATTATGAAAAACGCATAACCTACGAAACTGATATTTTGGAATTATTTGCCTTAAAATTTTCTTACAATGGTGATTTACATTTTATTTGGTACTAAAAAAATAGTATTTGCAGTTTTGTTTTCAACAAAACTATATAAGTACCAAGTCTAACAAAATACAGTATATGCAAGAACGTTTTCTTACATGAAAGTGAAATAATACTAAATCGTAAGTTCAATTGCACGGAATGAAGAAATCAAGAAGAGAATTAAGAAGTGACAGCCCAGTCATTTACAATACCATCATGACATCAGGGACTCTGCTTTCTAAACATTGTTCTTCGGACGCGTTTTTTGGACGCGCAGGGGGACAGATCCCTAGTACCCACATATAAT
>JAQIWE010000647.1:0-20339 GCA_034698565.1 Campodea plusiochaeta | reverse complement strand
AGTAGCTCCTAATAGAACTTTTTTCTTCTGATAACAAATCTATTGTCATAAACTACGTATATTATAGTATTGAATTTCAAGTCTTTACTCAAATTTTAAACACATTTTAATTTGGAATCTGGATTATTGAATATTCTGAATAATATCTGTAATTCCACAACTATAGCAATAATAATAAATTTATTCAATCATAAAAAAATATTTACCCATTATCCTCCTCTTCTTGAGCATTTTCTTCCACATAAATTGAAATATCAGTTCCATCACAAACATCATAAACCTCAAGAATATCACCATCAAGTGGTCTGACGTCACTACCAATCAGCCACCTTTGATTGTTAACAGGAATATTGAATTGTTCAGCTACTTCTTCTTTTAATTCAATGATTGTTTGGGAAGTATCAAATTCAATTTCATGTTCTCTATCATCTTCTATAGTTAATTTGATTCTGGAAATTAAAGTAAGTTAATATTATTATGATCAAATAAATTTTCTAGTTTTATTTTCAATCACATTTGATGTTTTAAACAATTAGATAACTTTTTAATTTTACAATTTTCTCCCTGAATGTCATTCGTGGAACTTCTCCTAGCCAGGGGCGAATATTGCTAATGCTATAGATCAGATCTCTGCTAGTTTAAATCAAAGGAAATGACTACTTGAAATACTCAGTTTTCTGTATTGTTTACTAAATAAAATCATCAGGAATTTGCTCGTTATTGAATGGGGATTAAAAAGAATTTTGAAATGATTTATCATCTTGCTAAACTACTGTATTTTCAAAGGGTTACCTGCAGATAATGAATTTCTTGTTTTCTGTAATTTTCTTATGCCTTACATTATTAAAAAATATATTTTTAAAAATTGACATTTTTTGACCGAACGGATCAAAAGATATTTCTATTTATAAAAGTTGAAAAAGTTCTACAAGGTAGCACAAATCGAACTTTTTATCTTTACTTCCCAGTAGTGTACTAAGGTCCATTTAGACAAGAGCAAATCATGAAGTAAAATATTTATAAACAATATTTTAAAACCACTGAGAAAAAGAATCCTGGTTTACCCATTACAATTTAACATTGACTGTATAGACTGTCAGCTGACAGAATGGAGTGTGTTCATTGGCTGGATGCACATTCCGGATTTTTGCTTGGAAAATGAATGTTAAAATTTCCACTTTTCTACAAAATGGATATACCGAAATTTTAAATCCCTATATCTCGCTAAATAAGTTTTTCTAAGCTAAACCAAAAACACACCATATGTAGTTCACCATCTACTATCCAATTATACAAAAAGTAGATTTTGACCAAAGTGGCATATACCGGGTTTTTGCTTTGGATGGCAGTGTTGTAAGGATGATAAGTTCCATTTTTTTTCCTTATTATACATACGTTTTAAAGAATTAATATTTAGGATTTGTAAAACAAATTATGCTTTTTTTTTTAACTGTTATAAATAAAAACAAATCGAAGAAGGTACTATTGAGCTTTTATTTTTTTATACACTAAACACATATTTTGCCATACAATAGGCTAAAAATATATATACAGACAGATAATAAAAACATAATTATAATAACTTATTACATTCTGAAAGGTTTGCCTCGCGTTCCAATAGTTCGTTTGTGATATTGTATTTTTCACACGCAAATTTAATAACTGTTTGGTAAAACACCTCGGCCTTCTTAGATTCTTCCAAGGCTAGGTCTGTATCGAATCTAGTACGCTTCTCCTTTTTGTATAGCCGTCTGTAACTATCCCTGGCTTCATGGGATATCGCCAGACTACCCGCACAATCCTCAAACTCTTCCTGTACTTTTTCCAATTTTCCTATGAAAAATAGAAAAAAAATAAGATTTAGTAACTAATTAACAACAATAATAAAAATCGTACTTTCCAATCTCCTAATCTTCAATCTGAGGATGTTGTTATCCTCCACAGCTTTACCGTAATCTGCCAAGGCACTCTCTAATAATGCAGCATTACGGCCGCAAAGATTTGCCCACTCAAATCCCACAGTTTGTTCATAGTCTAAGAAAAAAGATATTCGAAATGATTTTTTAAAAACTAATAGTAATAATTGTGATTTTATTTAAAGTTTACGGAAAATATATAAAATATAAACTTACTGTGTAAAGGTCTACCGTGTCCAACACCCATAAGAGAAATAGTTCTGTAATCTGGTGAACTATTTGGCGAATAAGTTGGCGAATTCGGTGAATAAATTGGTGAACTTGCCATTTTAACGAAGAATAACAATAATATAATATTATAAAGCTGTGTAAGCCTTATATAGTAACAATATTACCTGAATAACACCTTTTTTATTATTATATTCTATTTTCAGCTGTAGGAAATGAAATATTTAAATAAGGGCGTATTTTTATTGTTACACGAAGGCAAGGTGCAACAATAAACCAGTTTATAATTCAAAGCAATAATGTATACTGCATAGTAACCAATTTTGAAACAACATCATTCATTATATAATATACATAATATATATATATATTTATACAAAATGATATTACCAAAACGTGTTTATAAAAATAGGCGCAGTATATATTTTAATTATGACCAGTGAACCACGTAGTAGGGAGGATTCAAAATCACCCCTGAGGCGTTTCTTCAGTAATTACTTTTACTGTTGTAACAAATCTAAAAAAATAAAAAGAAAACATAAGAGTAGACCTGAAATAGATTATTCTAATATTCTAGATACCATTGGAAAAATTTTAACACTTTTATGAAATATAAAATATCACAGTTCATAACAGATCGAAATATATTTTTAATATTCAGTGTTTAAGATGAACTTAATTCAACAACATCAGTGTAAGAACGTGCTCGATCTACATTTAGGTGAATTACGTACATTTTCACGTAAATTTCACAAGTTTGAACTTATTACAGCATTATTGGAACAATTCAGTAACAATGAAAAATTCTTAGAATCATTACAACATACGAAGCTTTATGGTTTTCGACTAACCATTCAATGTCGCTATCATACAGAAAATTTGAAAACGTATTTTTTGGGTGAAGAAGTTAAACCATACCCCTGGGGTGGATGTGGTAGAGAAGTTGACTATATAAGATATGTTTTACCTCAACCATGTTTATTATCAACAGCACCAGATGTGATATTTGAATTGAATGCAGACCCACGAGCATATAACTATCTTACCCTTCAAATTGGGACTGATTTAGATTTTATTGAGAACAGAGGACATAGAACGATCGAGAAAAATCCAAATTTTTACGTAGAAGATGAAATTCAACAGCGTATACTCAAAGAAGACATAAAGTAAAAAAAAAAGTGACATAAACTATATATATATTCAGTGATATTATAAATCAGTGTACAGTGTACGTTCAACGTTAAATCATGAATAATTCAGTACGTGAGACACCTAAATTAGCATTATTTACAGTGGGAATACTTATTTTAGTTATAGAAATTTTATTCATATTCATTCACATCCTAGGAGGTTTTAATGATACCCAAAACCCTATTGACGTCATAAACCTGAATTTAATTAATACAACAAATGATGAAGAACTATAAAATAAAATCACCCACACCCTGTTTTTTATACTAATTTCGTAGTATATAAGCTACATGATTTTTCTTATTAAATATCAGTCTTCGAAAGTTTCACAACAGTTATAGTTCTTTATTCAAAATGGCGAGCAAGCAACTAGAAATGTCTGAGAACAAACTTAAAGTTAGAAGGACCAAGAAACAGTTGAAAGAGATGGAAACTGCTGCTGCTAATGCTGCTGCTGTTGATGCCGATATTGTTGTTGTTGAGGATGACACTGTGGACAGAAAAGTAGTCTTAGACCATGGGTATGATGAATGTGAGGGACCAAATCGTTCAGCAACACCGCCACCAAAGAAGAAAGTGATGTTGTCCGACCACCAGGGCATAGATGATGACGACGTTGACGAACAGCCACACTGGTTAAAATTTCCAAGCTCCCAGGCAATTGATTGTGATCCAAACCCACGGGAAGAAGAAGAAAAAGAAAAGAAAGATGTAGAATTGGAGAAGAGCCATCCTGCCACCCCAGAAGACGAAGCTGTCGGCGGTTTTATGGACGTGCAAAAATCAAGATATCGTCTTGACATGACAAATTTTTATTGCTGGCTCTGTAGTTTTACCAACGTGGTTCATCTCCTCAATGGTGAGACGAAAATGTACGAAACCATCTATGTTAGTATTAAAAAATTGACCGCTGGTAGTGTTAATGGATTTGGAGCATTTTTGGAAGTGACTCATTTGGATAGCTTAATCTCTGGCCTGGAGAAGTTAACCAAAGACAGTAAAGTGGAGATAGGGGGCAATTGGTGGCTACAATTACGAAATTCAACCTACTCCCTACAATCAAAATCCCTCTACATTCACATCATGCGTCTCGATGACCCGGTCAATGACGATGTTGGCGTGGGTGTAATAATTCCAAATGCACAACGTGAATCGTTATTAAAATATCTGAAAGTGATCAAGTCAGATTACGAATCTTACAAAACATTGGAGGACCCAAACGTGAAAGTGAAAATCGAAAAATTCAACAAACTGTACGGGAAACGTCAACTGAAGGAATAATTTTGTATATTTTGTTTTTTTTTTCCTTTTTATTTTTCCATTTTTATTCATATTATAACCATTGTAGTGTTGTAGTGAAAAAAATCATATTATACTCGCAATATAAAAGGTAGTAAAACATGTAGTTAATAAAAAAATGTTTTTTTTCAAACACAAAAATATTTGTTTTTATTGGGAGTGGGATAAAAAGTCAACTTGAAATGATTTTCAGTTTAGTAATGATCTAACATTCATGTAAGAAAGAAGTAGAAAAAAATGGACCCTGAAAATAATAATTTGGATGAAGTAATGCATAATTATTATAGTGATTACGAAAGCGACTCTAACTCAAGTACAGACGAATATTTATTCTGTACCGAATGTGATTGTTATTACACAGATTGTCAATGTGAATAAGTTTTAAAAAAACAATATGGTGAACAAAATATGTATATGTGATATAGAATGCATCTATAGCAATTCTAATAAATTAATTATCAAAGAAATTTCATTTGTTACTGATTCCATGGCTTTGAACTTTCTTGTCAAAACTAACGAAAAAGTGAAATGTAATTTAAAATCGAGCGCCAATTTCTATTTTTTTAAAAAGAGACATTCTCTAAATATTCAACATGGTGACTACACAATGGACAAAATCAGAACATTAGTTTCGAGTTATACTTCTGCAGACTTTTATGCCAAAGGTTTAGAAAAGTGTTCTTTATTGACCACAGTTTTAAAAAGACCTATTTTTGACATCGAAACAACATTCCCAGATATTCCAAGTTATGCTGATCTACCAAGAGACAATCACAGCTTCTGTATGCATCATTATAAAGAAAAAAATTTATTTTGCTGTTTAAATAAAGCGGTTAACCTGTACGAACAAATATGTATGAAATAAAAAAGTATAAAAGAAATGTTTAGTGTAATAATTTGTTATTTCCAATTATAACTACAACAATGTCAGACTGTTGCACCAAACATACTCGTTGTAAAGTTAATAACTTAGAAAATAATGTGACAATAATAGACTCTAATCTCGAAACTGTGAGATCAGAACTCGATGATGTATCCGATGAAATTATTAAATTACACAGTGGTTTATTACTAACGTTAGAAGACATAGATCGAGCCAATAAAATGGTACATAATTTGAAAGATAAACACATAACAGAAGTCACGAAATTAAACACAAACCACAATCTCGATATTTCCGAAATCAAGGAGGAATTAAAGAAATTAGGTGATCTTTCAAAATTTGATCCAGCAGCTTTCGAATTAGACATTAGAAATGTAATTTATGGGTATCTCACTAAAGTAACTTACGATATAGATAAAGAAAAATTTGAAACTTCATTAGCAGAAATTAAAAAGTTATACGCCGATTATGACAGGAAATTATCAGAATTACAGGTTAAAAGGGCATCTGCAGTCTCAAGGGGTGATTTTAACGAAGAACATTTCAAAGATGAAGTATTAGCTATTCTAGAATCGTCTTATTGCACACTCGAACAATTTTATAATGATGCGAATTTACAAGACGTAGAAATAAAAAGAAATAGAGAGCAAATTGAAAATATAGAAGATCGACTTTTTATCGTCGAAACTAGATTGAACAAGTACAACCCTGAAATACTGAAACGGAAAATAGATGATATGTATGGCGATCATCCAGACGATGACCCAACAGCATGTGTTGGAAACCCCACCTTCAAACCAAATCTCAATAATAAAAGGCAGCTTTTAAACGTAATTAAACCAGTCGTTTCTGCAGATCATTCCTGGGATATTGGAGCTTTAGGAGCTTTCTAATAAAATAATGTACGACTTTAAGGCGCCCTTCAGTATGTTGGTTGTCGGGGCGTCAATGAGCGGTAAAAGTGTCTTTTTAAAGGACTTAATTCTACGTAATAAACAGCTCATTACCCCACAAGTCACCAAAATATTCTACATCAAACCAAAGTCAACTGTTATTTCCGAGGAGTTGAAAAATAAAGTTATCGTTTACGAAAGCCTTAAAGAAATAATTGCCGCCCCTCCATATAGTTTAATCATATGTGACGATATATATACAAATTTAGAAGAAGTGAAAATTATTTCGGACTATATAACTCAATTCTGCCATCATAAACTACAAAGTATTTGCATTACATGTCACGAACTATTTGCTTCGAAAACCAATAAATTTAGCACAATTATCAACAGAAATATCTCTATGCTAACATTGTTTAAGAGCCCGAGGGATAATTCGTATATTAGAACAATAAGTCAACAGATGAACCCACAAAATTGGAGAAAATTAGTCTCTACATTTCACGACGTTTGTCGTGAAGCATACAGTTATTTAGTCCTCGATTTCTCTCAAACTTGCAACGATAAACTCCGCATAAAATCAAACATTCTTTCAACAGCTCCTCATTCAACGATTTATCACGTTCTCGAGCAGTAATCCATGTGCAGTCGTACAAACAAGTTTGGTTTTTTTTATTCTTCCATTTTAGAAAAAAGCCCTCGAATGAAACAGGAAATATGAAATCGAAAGTGAACAGTCATACAGATTACCTGAGTTTAATCTCGAGATCATCACCTAAATTGAGGAAGTTAATTATAGAGAACTCACCAACTCCAGTGGTTCAGTCTTTAAATAAATGTGTTGCTTATTCTGCAAAGACCAAAGTCGACTGTAAAAATAAGAAAGCATTGAAAATTCACAAAAAGGCAGTTCAATTTTATAAAAACTCATTAAAGCATAAAACTATATCTGGAAAGAGACGTTTCTATGCCCGTCAAAAAGGGGGCATATTTCCACTTATCATGGCACTCAGTTTACCTATAATACACAAATTATTCGGCGGGTAATTAAAAAAAAAAAATTTTGAAAAAAAAAAATTTTTTGAAAATTTTTGTGTCCCCGAAAAAAAATTTTTCTGGCAACCCTGACACCGTCCTGACTATAAAATTGTGAAATTCTGACAACCCTGACACTACCCAACAACCCTAGTATACTATAACATCTATAACTCATTCATTTTTCCCGTAATTTTCATTTTTTTCCATCCGAAAACCATGAGCATGGCAATGAAGCTAATTCCTTTACAAGAGTTTAATCAACTGACCAAACAGAACGAGTTAAATAAAATTATATTAAAAGAACAGAGTGAAAAAATTACCTTCTTAAAAAATCTCTCTAAAAATCAAAAGAAATACGGTTCTCGTAATGTTGTCAGCGACTTATTAAATACCGCAAAGAATAAAAGAAAAAATCAAGATACTGAAGAAAAGAAAGTATTTATCAAACGTCTTGAAAATAACAAAAAGAAACTCTTATTAAAACGTTTTATTCGAAGCAAGCAATTTAACAAATTAACATCTAATTTGAAGCAGGAATTATATCATAAACTCGCTCGACTGGAAAAATGGAATGCCACACCTTGGACCAGTGCCCTACAGAAATCACGCGACTTCAATAGTACTACGACTGAATCGAATCCCCCTCCCCCTATACCCCCTATACCAGTTTTACCCCCTATACAACAACAACAACAACCTAATGATGATGTAATGAACGATAGGCCTACGATTAGTGATCTTTCTATGCTCGATCACATAATACAAGAGAGAGAAAATAAACAATTATTAAATAAAGGATTAAAAGATACGAATATTAAATTAAACCATCAGTCTGACAGTGAAGATGGGGATGAAATTTTTGAAACTCCAGTTCTTACAACAGTCAAAAAACAAAAAAGAAGAAAACGTAAATTTGGAACTTCAACCGATTCTAAAGAACCAGGAACCTCACCCACCCATTCCAATTTCTCCAACAATTCATCTGAAGAGGAGAGTGACGAGGTTAAAAAGGCAAGAAAGGAACTCTTTGGTGCAGTGAACAAGGACGATTCTTTATCATTATTTGGTTCTCCAGGTCACAGCTCTCAAGATGATGACGTCATATTCGATTATTCGCCAACTCACGTTCGTAATTTAAACAAACAAGCTCTCGAAGGTAAAAAAGTGACTACCCCTAAAACAGCCACGGGAACGCGCGCCGGGAGGGCCCCCCAAAGCAGCGGCGTAGCCAGCAGTAGTGCCGCAGCGCCGCACAGCGGCGCTGACGTCACTACTGGTGGAAGTACAGTTGCAGATCTGTCAGGATACGATAATTTAACGAAAGAACACTATCAGAAAACGAGATTTGGTGACGCTGCGAAGTTATTGAAAATCCTATCGCCTCGCTTGAGATTGAAACCGAATGGAGAAATAATTGTAGATAACCAAAGAATATTAAATACCGTGAATGGACATGCTTTAATTAGCGAATTAGTTAATAATAAAGATAAAATTAGTCAAAATGTGAATATTTTCGACAAGGGAGTTTTAAATGTTTTGAAAGTGGCAAGCAGCATGGATATTCCCGATGGGTTGATCAAAAATACTATGTTTTCTATAATAATAGATAAGTTAAAGGAACAAAAGAACAGCGATCGTCCATTATCACGTCAGAAGAGTGGTGAATTATTAGAAAGCAGTAGTGCTCTGTTAGAATCTCCCTTGAAAGGTAGCAAGGAAGCGAGAATAAAATATCTACGTAGTTTACAGTGAAAAATAATTATGAATTTAAGTTACACACAACATGCAGGTAATAAAAACTATTACACTTCGAAATCGAATTTGTTAAGATCGTATCCTAAGAAAAAAGTTGACAAATTTCTTCAACAGAATCGCGGATGGGCATATAATCGCAGTGTAGTGAGGAAATTTAAGAGACGAAGAATTTTCACGCCTGGAGCTTTCAATACGTTACAAATAGACCTTTGGACAGCTAGAAATTCGACTTATAAAAAACATATTTATCACAATGTAAAGTATGCCTTGATGGTGATATGTTCTTTTAGTAAGATGGCTTACATACGGACATTGAGATATAAGAATATGAAAGTTGTTACGCAAGCCATGAAGGAAATATTACAACAGATAGGACGGCCTGTACGATACGTTCAATCTGACGACGATTCTACCTTTAAAGGAAGTGATTTTCAAAAATTATTAAGGGATAATAATATACATTGGTACTCTACAACCAGCAAGTTTAAGAGCTCCATAATTGAACGTTTCATTAGAACTTTCAATATGAGATTGTCCCGCTACCTTACAGATACTCCTGTGTACAAGAGAAAAGGAATGTCTAAAGTTTTTCAAAATATTGTGAACAGTTATAATTTAACCTATCATAGATCTATAATGATGACTCCAATGGAAGCTGCTTTACCCTCTAACGAAGAAGTTGTGTTTAAAAATCTTTATCCTCCACAAATTAACTCGCATCCCCCAAAATTTCAAATTGGAGATGTGGTTCTGAGAGTTGCCAAGAAGGATATATTTTCTAAGGGGTTCCACGACACGTTCGAGAAGAAAAATTTCATAGTATCTCGCATCAGAAGCACAAAGCCATATACTTATGAATTAATTTCAGAAAATTTAAAACCTACTCGTGGATTTTATTATTCTCAAGAATTACAGTTGGTTTCTTTTGTAAAGAAAAAATAATAATAATAATTTGTGTGTGTGTTTTTTTTTTTTAATAAATACAACTGTTTCTCATCTATTTGTTTTATTCTCTCTACAGTCATGAGTCATGAGATGTACTATGTGTTACCTTCGAATAGTTGCATGGATTTATATCCGACTAATAAACCATCAAGTTATAGAGTGAAACTTGCAGATAGAGTTAATTTAACAGATGGCAAAAATTATATGGTGGCATTACTTCAGATCAGCTATACAAATTCATTTTATATATTTCCAGATGACCAGTCGTCTTTAGTTACTCTCATGATGAATGATGGCACGATCAAAGTTATTAAAATGACTAATTTACCGTACGAAGACGTGGAAAAGTTTATGGGACAATTGAATTTTTTAATATTACGCGAATTAAAACCTACGGCTGCAGAGTTCTGCAAATTTAAATATCACAGTCGTACAAAACATATTTCTTTTATATTAGACAATGAGAAAAGTCAAGTGAAATACATCACTCTTTCGCAACATATTAGTTACATTCTTGGTTTTAAACAGTTGATTTTAGATAAAAGTAAGGAGGCAGAGTTACTCCCAGATTTATTTTGTGGAAAACGAAATCTTTACGTCTATAGCTCTATAGTTTCGTACTCAAACGTAGGGGATATAAAAGCTGAATTATTACGACAGATCCCGATCCCAGTGACTAGAAATGGCGAAAATATTATGGAATCTTTTACTCTCCCCTTTTACTATCCACTTCAATTAACATCATTCGATGATATCTACCTATATATATGTTGCGACGACGGGATTGCCCCCATTTTTGCTTATGGACCATTAGTGTGTACATTGGTCATTAAAGAAGTCTAATAATAATGTATAACCAACGTGGTGGTTTCGTGGGATTTATGCACCCATTTCTAAGAAATACTCCACAATATGATGAAGCGTGGAAAGCAATTGGAAAACATATTACTGGTGGAGGTGCTCCTGGGAATAATAATAATAAGATTGTTTTTCGAGGTTCGAAACGACTATTAATTGGAGGAAATTTTTTAGGCACAGCTTTTAATTTTATCAAAAGTTTATTCACAAATCCGATGGTTAAGAAATTAGCCCCTGTCTTAGGAAAAGTTGCTTTAAAGACAGCTGACGATATTTCAACCAATAAAAGCTCATTCGGAGACGCTTTAACAAGCAGTGTCAGTAAAGTACTAACTGGAGGTGGTCGTAGAAAAAGGAAGCGAACAACAACTATAAAATCAAAGAAAAGGAAAACTAAGAAGAGGAAAAAGGGGGATTACTTTAGAAATACAGCTAGTTTAATATAAAAACATGTCGTTTATTTCCTCTGGTAGTCAACCTGTTGTTCGAAATTCGTTGGACCTTTTTTCTATCAGTCCTGTAGAAACGGGGGCTATAAAATCGAGTTTTTTCGACATTTATCCAACTACGACATTGGTAGATGGAGTGAAACAAGTTGATTTTTCATTTGGACCTTCAGAATCTTATGTAAACTTTTTAGAACATTTCTTATTTGTGGAAGTAAAATGTGTAAAAAAATCAGATGGAAGTGACCTTGAAAAAACTGACAGAGTCGTACCCGTAAATAATTTTCTTCAATCTTTGATTAGACAGGTCACCGTCAATATCGGTTCCAATGACGTCACGAAAATAAGTGACGGGTACCCCTACGTCAGCTTCTTTCGAACGGTTCTGGGTACTTCAGTAGATGCCTGTAAATATCAGAAATCATGTTCGAATTATTTTTACGATGAACATCCTTCTAAATTAGTGGAAGGTCAATCATTAAGACAAGACACGATTTTGGGTGGAAATGTTCTACAGCTCGCAGGAGCTTTAGATGTCGATCTATTTTCCTGTCCGACGTATATGCCTTCTGGAGTCGAAATAAAAATTTCTTTTCTATTAAATTCAAACGAATTCATGTTTAATTGTGAAAAAAAAACTCCTACACCAGCACAAACTACTGCAGGTGAAGAGACGGAGATTGTTGAAGCCAAATACATCATAAGTAATATGTTTATAAGGGCCAGAAAGTACTCAGTGTCGGATCAAGTATTAATGTTGCATTCGAAAGAATTTCTCAGAGGAAACACAGCAAATTTTATGGTCAACCAAAGTTTAGTTCAAAATCATTCGGTTAGTAAAGGTGCATCAACTATTAGTATACAAAATGTTTTTCATGGTAATGTGCTACCAGAGAGATGTTTTGTGTGTTTTGTGAAAGACTCTGCATTTAATGGATCCTACACAGAGAATGGCTTTAACTTTTTAAATTTAGATTTGGTTTCATTGTCGTTTGACGTTGACGGTGAGGTCCTGCCTCTTCAATATACCAACATGAGTTGGAATAAAAAAAATCCTGGTTATATGATACCATATTTTCACCTCCTCGGAGCTTGTGGCACAGCTTATACCAATAATAGAGCTATTTCAATAAAACCCGAAGAATATAGATCTGGTTATTCGATTTTCGCCTTCGATTTTGTGAGCATTCTAGAAGCTGATGTCGGTATAACACCGAGACGGTCTGCTACTCTAAATTTACGTGGAACCTTCAAATCTCCACTTACACATGCTATATCAGTTGTGATTTATAGCGAATTAGCTGGTTTGATTAAGATCAATAGTGCTAGACAGGCTTATACAGATTTTGGTCTCTAATAAAAAAAAATGTCTTGTAATATTCATGAAAAATGTAGATTAGACCGTTTGCAAAATATTATTTCTCAAATTGTCGATTCTCACAGTCATTTACTGGAGAAAGAAGAGCTGGATGTACACACAGTTGAAAATAAATTCGATTATTTTCACAACTTGTTTGAGAAAAAATTAAAAGATATAGAAACTGACATAGACGATAAAATAATTCCATCTGCAAATAAAATGATCGAGAACTTAAAAACTGATGCTTTAGATATTACAAATATTAAATTACGTTGTATCACTTTGGAAGAAAATGCATTAACGGTCGATTCTCGGCTTACAGATCTTGAAAAAAATGTTGAGAATATTATTATAAATATACAACAGTTGCAAACAAAAGTTAGTGTTATTGAAAGTGTGAAAAGGAAAAGTAGTACTCCAACAAGTTCTACAAATAGTCCAATTTTACCGAGAAAGAAACCTCAAACTCCACCAATTCAAAGTGGAAGTGTAGAGACAGCACATTCTGGTCAACATCATGATGGTATTTTAGGGGCTAAATTAACACCTGGTAGAGCTTTAAATTTACAACCAAGGACCCCCAATACTGCTACAAAACCTCGTTGGCAATAGTGACTATGGATAGCGATCAATTGACTGCTGGATTACATCTACTTGGACAAGGATCAAATGTCTATGCCCGTGATCGTTTTTCGGTTTCTATGTTGGACACTAATAGGATTCAGTTTTTTATAATAAATACAGCTTTTTTTCACCAAGAGGGCGAGCACTGGGTCCTGTTGATGTCTTTTCCAGGACCCAGGGGCCAACCCAATACTTCACACCAACTCGAATTCTTTGATTCGTTCGGTCTAAATTGGATAAACTATTTTGGAGAGCATAATTTAGATAAATATAATCTTACAAACAATCCTTTTAGAGTCCAGGCATTCGATTCAAATTTTTGTGGTATGCACTGCCTCCTGGTGGCATACAATAGACTTAGAAATCATCATTCCCTTTACGATATAATGTACAATTGTTATAATTTGAATTTGGAGCAGAAAGTTATAGACTTTCATGTGTTTGAATTTGTGCAGAATTACTTCTGTTCTGCCATCAAGAAAAGGAATAATTTGGCTATGTGTTGTTTGTTGTGTTATAAAATATACCCTAAATATAATAAATTATAATGAGACTAATTATGTTTTTTAATTACCTAAAAAAAAAAAAAAAAATGGGGAAAAAAATGAAAAACTTTTTTTTTTACATTTATTTTATTTTATGGTAACCATAAGGATATGTGTTTATAAAATCGCTACATAAATAAAATTTCGCATCGAATGATGACAGGCCAGCTTTACAAACACTCTTTGTAAAAAGTTTTCGGTCCTTGGATTGAATGATGTGCTGTGTGATCTTCTCGCCTTTCTGCTTGCTGAAAAGAACTTCTTTATACTCATCGAAAGTTCGCTTTTGTAGTTCAGTTTTTTTTATTCCTTTTGCCTTTAATAAAATGTTATTTACACTTTTAACTGAATACATTTTACTGGATAATCCACAATATTCAGTTATCGGATCTGAAGGAAACTCATTTTTGAGTGTACCACATAACTTCCTTTCATCGGCGTAAATGGAATTTTGAAGTTTACTTTTTTCATTTAAAATAGAGTAGATGTCATTCTGTGACGTCACTAAGGTAATAAAACAATCGGTATCGACGTACATGATATTTACATCGTCAAAGTCTTTTTTAATATGATTATAAAAGAGATTTTGAAAGTAATACTTGGAGAGCTCGAGTATAGAAAATCCAAAATATCTGCAGTGCTTTTCATATACTTTTTCTTTCATCATCTTTACTAGCACTAAATTCTCATTTAGAATTGTGATCTTTTTACAGTTAATTTTACTGATGTAACGACGGCAATTAGCTACGGTTTTATTAGTATATATTTTAATTGTATTTAACTTGCGAGGATCAAAAATACTCTTTCCAAATAAAGAATTCGAAATTAATTTTATTGTTGAGTTAAGATTAATATCTGTACACTGAGATCTTAATTCTATATTTTTGTCAACAAAATCCGATGCCCAGTAAGACTGGGAAAATTTATAGATATGATAGCACTTTGTTATCTTCAACCCGAGAGAAAGGTAATATTTTACATTCACAGAATGTAGCAACATTTTATATTGTGGTAGAAATGAAGCTACCAGTCGTTTCTGAGATTTAAATTTTGTCTCCCCCAATAGCTCTTTCTGTTCTTTAGACAACATATTTTCTGTAATTTCAATGTGATTTACAGTGACTGGTAACTCTTTTAAATAATCTTGAATTTCTATAGGTGTGGAGATGTCCACTTCTATAAAAAACGCGAAATCTTCTTCCCCGGAAAGACTACAGATATAATTTAGAAAATTTTGTTCGTTTGTTATATTACAACGAGTAAAATTACCATATGGTAATTTAAAACTTTTTAATATGTAACTGTATAAACCACAAACATCGTAATATAAAATATACGAATCTGGCTTACTTGGATCGTAATTTGGTATATATTTATTATTTGCAATGGCATACTTCTTGGTGCAACTATTTATTCCCCCTCTTAAATTTTGTGAGACCAAATCGTATAATAATTGATCACTTATAAGTTCTAGTGACATCTTACTGCTTTTTAAACAAGCATCCCAGCTGAAACTTGGCAATGTCAAATAGTGAGAGATGTCTAATTCATAATGTTTATACAAGAAATTTCTATAAGCAAAAAAACAGTCTGCCAAGAGAACACAGTCCAATTGATTATATAATTTAGCATATTGTAATAGGTTTGCACATTGAAAAGTAGAATAGACGTTTTGAGCATGTAAATAATCACTTTCTGATATATTAGTCTTATCTAAAACGTTGTAAAACTTTTCAATCGAAGGCAGTCCTATCAGTTCACATGTTTCTAATTTAAATTCCGAATAAGGGAAAAATTGTTTGGCTTTCACTAATTCAAGTTTCACAGGGTCTTTAATAAATTGAGATAATATGGGAAAATTATAATTGGACTTTACTGCATTCTTAACCAAGCTGTCGAGTGAGCTACTCATTATTTGAAACGAATCAACAAATTCTAGAACCGTACCAATTTTAATACTCAGTATGTTTTCTGCATTTTTCGAAAGTATTTGAATTTGAGTTGGGTTGATGTCTTCTAACGTATGCAAATTCGAGATAAGATATTGACCGTCATACGATAAATTGTGGTAGTAGATTTTAATAACACTCGATTCTGAATAAAAAAAATTGCAATTTGAATGAGAAATTCCTTTCAACAACCCTGTATGGTGCTCATGATGTACGACCTTTTTTTCTGTTTCCTTTATTAGTTTATTACAAATGCAACATAATTTATTTTGACTTTGGTACATACGTTCCCTATCTTCTGCAGAAACATACTGTAATGTTCTAAACTGTTGAATTTTATGTTGCAGTTCCTTAGCTACATTATAAATTTTATTTAAATAATGAGGAATTGCGTCTTCGCCGTGATAGAACACAGGGTCACCTAAAAGTTCGCCTTCTGAAGTTACTATTATATATGAATAACTTATAGCAAAATGTTGTTCGTGTATTTTACCATTTATTTCTACATTGCGAAACTCAGATTCTACATCTGAAAATATGGTGAATTTTCTCAACACAGCTTTGTGATCGTTTGTAAAACGAAGTACATCATTTTTTTTTGCTAAAATAATCCGTTGAATACGTTCGTTCTTACAGTAATATGAGTGTTCGATTAAAGTTTCTGGCTTTTTAAATGCATTCATACAACGGAGGCAATAAACATAATTATTCCTTTTATGTTGAGATAATAAAGTTGATATGTTTCTTATGAGACAATAATGTATCTCACCTAGCTCATTTATCAACATGAGGAGATGAATAACATTCGTGGGATTTTGTAATTTACTGATGCGAAAAACTGCAATATTATCAATTTTATTCTTTGGTTTTGGTGTAAAAGTTTCTACCTTTAAAATATGTACCGATATATTATTCAGAAATTCGAATAGTTCGATATCTTTAATTGTAACTGGAAATTTAATTCCTGTAAAGATAAAATTTTTCTCATATTTAGATATAAGTGCTAATCTATCACGATTGTTCCGTCTGTATTCGTTTTTACTAAAGATACTTGATATTACAGCATTTTTAAAGCAAGTGCTATCATTTGTTCTTATATTGATGATTCCGTTTTTAAATAAATAATTTGGAGTGTCTATTTTACACCCAGCCTTTATGAGAAGAGGGTGTGCAATATGAATTATAATCCTACTTAATGAATATATGGCGTACCCAGATCCACGTAGCATATATGATTCTAAACTTTGTGATAACTTATAGCTGGATTGGTCAATGAATTCTTCTGTTTCTTCGGAATTACTAATTGCAACAAGAAAACTATCGAAATAAGCTGGTACTTTTACTGTAATATCTACCGGTTTATACATTATTAAAGAAAAGCAGATTTGAGCTTTAATCAGATTATTTGGAACACTTTGACGTTCCTTTTCAATTAATTCAATTATTTCTTCAGCGATATAATTACAAATAAAATGAGGAGAAAGAGCTATTATGTGTTGTGGTACATAAACAAAATTTCGAAAATATGAATCTAAGGCCGTTTCAAGTAATTCAAAATGGGTATGTTTTTCTTCTTCATCTATTTCGTTGCATAGTAAACAGAGTCTGTTAAAGAAAAAGAAAGAAATCGTTAGTTTTCTTTCTGTTTATTAATATAATAGTTTTTTTCTTACCTTACTTTATTTTATCAATGCTGGTTTCGTTTTGTGTGCTCTCATCTTCTGATAATGTGATGACAGGTTCCTGTTCATCTCCTGCACCTTTGAACTTTTTTATTGGAGGTACCATCGCACCTTTCTCCTTAGTGGTTTGGCTATAGAATAAAGGAAAAATAATTTTAGACAGCTTATTAATAATGTTTTGAGAAAACTTACCCTCGCTTTTTCGGTTTATCTGGAACTGTTGGAAAACAAACGTGATTGTTTATCGGCGCATATATGCTACATTTTAAACATATTTTTCTTGTTGTATCACAAATATGTCTAGTGATAGACCCCTCGATTGGGTAGAGTCCACAAATATAACATTGTGTGCCTTTTTGCATTAAATTAAGTAGATATTGTTGTAAAGTTGTAAAGACTTTAAAAGTTTCACTACAAACGATAGGTAATTGTGGTCTAAACTGCCCAGTACCATCGTCGTCGTCCATTTTTGTTTCTAGTATTGTTGCTTTCTTTTTACTTTCTTATATAGCATCATTTTTAATTCATTCGTATCTACACTTTATTATATAACCTTTCTGCTCAAAAAAATCTTAATTTATTTCCATTTATAATTTAGTTTCTGACCAAACAACTACTTACATTTTATGTTGGATTATTGGGATCATAAAAAGTGATTGACGTCATTGGTATAATTATATACATTGCACGTGTATATATATTTATAAATAGAAATAAAAAAAATGATTTACAGTGTTCTTAAATGTATATACCTTGTTCTCATACCAGTTTTGTACTTTCCTTCTAGAACTTTCTTTGTTATATAATAGTTCTTGTTCTATCAATAATAAAAGGGTGTAGTCTTTTTATTTTTTATTTTAGTGTTTTACTATAAAGTCTTTTTACCCAACAATACTTTTATCATACATCATCATTCTGTTTTAAAAGTATTGTAGTGGAAAAAAAAGAAGTTTATATTGTGTAAAATGGCTGCTCATATCTTAGAAACCTTACCAAACGAAGTCTGTGAAATGTTGGGTAATTATTTATTTATTCTATATTTTTAAAATTATTTCTACTTCCCAATTTCAACTTTTCAATTTAATGTTAAATTCAAAATAAACAGTGTTTAGTGAATGAAATAGTTTCAAGTCATAATATTATAAGAGTTATAAAATGTGTAAAAGTGAAGTTTTAATCAATTCTTGGAAAGTATACTGTCAAGGTTAATCAAACAATAAAGTTGTATATAATGCACACTCACTAGGATATTAAGTTCCTAATAGAATTATATATTAAATTTCCATTTATGTAAGGTTTTTTTAAGAAGTTTTAATATTTTAGATTTTGCGTAAAACAAAATAAGTTTTGACTTATAAATAAAAAACACAATCGAAGAAGGTACTTTTCATATACTAAATTATTTATTTTTCAAACAGTATAATTTATATATATTTATATATATTATTTAGCTCGTGTTGCTACAACTCCTGAAGACCATAAAGCTCTTCAGAATCATATTGTACTGAGTTCTTTAGATAGTTTGAAGAATAAGCTCAGTATAATGGAAGAAGAGTTAGAGTCTGTTCGATCTCGTTGTACTCAACAATCGACAGTGATGGCTCAACAAACAGCACAGCTAAATCACTTGAATGTTGAGTTGTTGGGTTCGCGGGCTGCTACTGAGGCTTTGGAAACAGCACTTGACAATAAAAGACGTGAGTTGTAATCTATATTGTATTTCACATTTCTGTTCTTATACTACATTTTCATTTTTATATCTAATTTTATTTTTTCTTCTCTCTAGGGGACAACAACAGACAATGTTTTCGCCAGGGTGTTCTTGCAACGGAAATAGAAGCGTTGGAACTACAGGTTCAATTTTATAAATCAAACCATGCGACAGCGCTTTATAATTATAGTCTGTCACAGAAGGCAGTGAAACAATATGGTGGACTGTCACAAATTTATTATAATACCTTACAAAAAGTTTGTACTTCACAAAAGCTTAATATTAATGATTATATTGATAAACCTCTTGCTAGTGTACCTAATGTTATACCTAATGTTGTACATAACATTGTTGCACCTCCATAAATAAAAAAACTAAGCACTAAAATGTTTTGTGAACGTTTTATCATTCGATTTTGTGTAACCTTTTACATAGTTTCTTCATATTATCACATATACATTATATATTCATATTATACAATGGTATAATTTTAACAGTCTTATTTGTAGTTTTCAAATATTGTCTCTAGATATTTTACTTCATGATTTGCTCTTGTCTATATGGACCTTAGTACACTACTCTTCCCTGCGAATACATGCAAATTGGTCACTGAAAAACACATATTATCAGAGTATATCTATGAAGTAGTAGCAAAATCGAGTTAACAAAAATGCAAATTAATCATTTTATTCACATAACAGTAGTTGTCTCGTTTTCGGCCACGCTTTCTCCGCTACACACAAAGCTAAAAAATGTCTCAACTGAGATAAAAAAATGTCTAATTCAAACATTGACTGTGGGGAGACGCCAAAGATGACTAATATTAGTCAGTATAATTGTCTCCCATAAGACATCTGCAGTATCTAATTATAGACATTACAGTTGTCTTTGGAAATTTGAGACGCTCATAGTGTCTTTGTTTAGATGTTCGTGTGTCTCAGTTTAGATGTTTTGCTATCTAAAATAGCTGAGACACAAATAGCGTCTCCCCACAGTCAATGTTTGAATTAGACATT
>JAQIWE010000646.1:0-20365 GCA_034698565.1 Campodea plusiochaeta | reverse complement strand
ATAAAGCCTTTTTATTAATAAAGGTGAAACGTCCTGAAGCTAATTAGTTTGTTTCATATAAGTGGCCAGACCCAAGAGGTATCTTAAACATAAATAATAAAACATTCGATAATGTCCTTTTATCTAATATATTTTAAGAAGAAAAGACCATTATTCCACGTACAAAGCAATTCAATAATCAAGTCCACTCCTCCCTCATCAGTTTCATGGTAGATAACAATTTCTCACTGCCCAGTGCTTCCTTTCCACACACAACTCAAACTTTCTTTTCCTCTGTAAAAATAAATCTTGGAAGCAACGAAGCAAACCTACAAACACAATATGTCATAATGCACCATTTCTCCTTCCAACCGCACAATTTGTGAGATAGAAACAAAAAAAGTGACTATAAATTAAAGAAAGAAGAAAAATATAAATAAAAAAGGAAATTGCGCAAAATCGATAAATTTTAAATAAACCGCTAACTCCTTCGAATAGGAAGAAGTAAGGAAAGGTACAGAAAAAATGCATAAACGCAACATCTCTGTAAGCAATTCCCCAGCTACGGTTGAAATCCCGTTCCCTTTTCCTAAAGACCACATTTCTCCATTCCCACGAGGAAAGGAAAACCATTTATGTGACAAGGGACAGACAAGTGGAGGCGCTTCTCACGGCCAAATTGTGCATAACATTGTAATGACACTTTTAAACGGCATTAGTACAGAGAGAATGGCAAACAACAGCCACTTTATATACACGTTCCACTACTATACTCTATCTCAAGGGAAAATATTTTATTTCCATTTTGAAAACTAAAATGGATATGAAGTATTGATTGCTTTTATTCTGATAATTGTATGTTTTGATAGGTGTCATCGATGTCAAGTTTCGGGGTGAGTTTTATTTTTAGATGGGTTTTTGATAGTTAGGGTACATTTCGAAACATGGAGATTAACCACTAGAGGGTGGAGGTTGGAAAAAATTGGATTTTAACGAGGAAGTGTTGGGTGGTAGAATAAAAGTTAGTCATTTGTATGATGTTTCTATACGAATGTGCTTTGGATGTAAGAAGTGAAAGATTTTATTTTATCAGAATGCTATGAGGATACTATATTTCATACTCAAATTAACAAAGTGTTATTAATAATTTTAAGATATTTTTATTAGTATATATTCTATTGCAAAAACACCGTCTCTAAAAGGTTGCAACTCAGTCTTTGAAAAGAGGTATTATTGTCAAGTAATAGGTTTCTGATTTTGGAATCCTTATAAACATAATTCAATGTATATCTGTAAATTATTATAAAAAATATATTTTGTTTGCGTACTTTATTGCTTATATATACTTTGTATTTTGTGTACTTTTGTACAATTTTGTTTAATAGGCCAGCAGCCTGAAAATAAATAAAAATTCATTCATTCATGCATACTGTATGTTTCTGACTAACAAATAAGAAAAAAAATATTATAATTTTTGGTGCAGATTCAAATGACATTTAAAATTCTGTTAGAGACGGTACAATTACGTTTTAAGAAGAAAGTATTCTAAATAATAATCTATTTTAAAACCTTTATACTACCTATGTATATTAGTACATTATTTTCGTTAATGAAGGAATGAAATTTAGCTATCTAATCTTTGAGTTAATTTCAACATGTAATAATATATCTTTAAACATTTTGTTCCCTTTAATTATAAGGTGCACTTTACTAGTAGTTTATCATTCTTTCTACGAATTAAATTCACGCAAAGTCAGAATACAGATATCTTTAAGGTAATGAGTAATAAGAGGTAGCAAAATGTATGATTGTACATTATTGTGCATGCATGCAACATACTAGTACATGTATTATGTATATACTAGTACATGCTAGTATTATGTATAATACTGTGTCCATGAAATATATGATGGAATTTAAGAGAATGAAATATAAATTGTATGTGTATATTTCTGATATGTTTGAAGATATTAAGCAACGCCAATAATTAACTCATATAAATTTTATAATGTTTTCAGCAATCACCACAACGGTTATTTGTTCATATACGCATTAGTTAAATCGCATCGGATGCAGCATGCTGGAGAAAATTGAATCATAAAAGAGTAAAATGTTCTAATACTTACTGTTCTTCTGATGCGTTGCCCATTAAAATATTTTAAATTGCAAAAATTTCAGATCACCAAACTATTAGCTTTCAAAACACTTTGCAATACTACTTTTCTTATATGCTAAAACACGCATAGCTCCTTCAGTTTTATCAAGACAGTATAAAATTTACAATTATAGTTACAATAGGAAGAAAGAAGCCATGAACGACAAATATGGTCCTTACAATTTGAAAAACTGGACGTGTGGAATTAACAAACAATGTACTTAATGTTCATATTTCACTGTCAACTATTGTAAATTTTATACTGTCTTGATAAAAGTGAAGGATCTTCGCTGAAATATTGACAAAGATTTTGTTTCATTAATTTATTTGCCAATCGTAACACAACCAAATTTGAATAGTATTGAATCCATGCCTCTCAAATGTAACAAGAAGAACGTTCATTTAATTTTCTGAAAATCAAAATTGTGATGCACTGAAATGGTACCTACTAAATAGTTCTTTTTTACTACAGAAATCGAAAAAACTGCAAAATAATAATAATAATTTCTCAAATACAGTATATATAGTTTTAAAAGTAACTACACCATCATGCGTAATTTTGTGTCGAAAGAGAATAGGAGGCAAACAAAGCATCATTTGAGCTTGAGGGAAGTACCTTCCCAAATTTGAAGGCAGTAGTCCCCAGAGTATCACTCCAAGTAACCAAAGTGAGCCCCCCTTCATGTTTATTAGCCCGCAGCTATGTTATATCAACGAGATATTCATATACCCAGAGGTTTGTTTAAATCTTTTTGGGAGTGCAAATAGAGTTCCTGGGTAGCATGGAAAATATCCATAAGGAAATCGAGGAGAGAGAGGAATTTAATAGTGTATTACAACACAATTATGATGGTCGGGTCATGACCACATTCAGAGGTTGGGTAGGTGGAAGTTAGTGGATAAGGAAATAGCTCAAAACATTGAGGTAACTGAAGTAATTTTTGTACTTGTGTATATATGTATTTTTATGTTAAGTGTTAAAATAACAACATTTTTTAAATTTACATCGAATGATAAAATAATCTGATAATTCGATTCGCAGATAAAATGAATATTCCTTATTAGTACTATCTGTCAGCAAATTACTAATTTCATCCATAGCATCGCTCCAGCGATATCAAGTTATACAACGCAATGAAATCACCACATAAAAATAATATATGCTGCTGCTGGCAAATCATAGTCACCCGACACAATCCTAATCTAGTAGTTTGATGAGACCTTGTGAGTCGAAATCGTTGTCGTGCACTCTTCCTATTCTTACCATTATTTCCTGGTTAGGCAAAGGTAGTCTCTAATTGGTTATGGGTATCATGAGTACTAAACCACCTGACTGCTGTGTAAATTCCAACTAATTCATTAATCTACTTTGAATATAAAATTAATAAGCATAATCTTTTCATTTCGCCACCCACTGTTATTTTCACTCTCATTGATATAAAAACACATAAAGCACAACTTAAAAATCAATGAGGCATCCGACAATATTTACCTCTCGACTACCAAAAAACCCTTTTTAAAACAAACATTCCTTTTCAGGCTCTTTTATTTTATTACTCTTGACCTATTCCTAAACAAACTATGTACCCATCAATTTTTATTAGTGAGTGGAATGAAAGGAAATAATCAGTAGTATCCCCTGGAATGATGAGGAAGTAATGATTTCTGGTATTTGCAATTTCCTGACATTTCAAATGTTAACATCATCAAAAGCGGCTATTTCCAATAAAGTGTTCCTTTTTATGTAGGAGGTGGGGAGGAGAGAGATGTATACCATTACCTCTGAGAGTATGAGGGAGTTTCAACTCAACTGTAGCAGGTACAGGGAGCCTCAAAAGTAGGTGACATACTCGTTTTTGCTCTTTAAATACAAATAAGTTTATCCGGAAGAATAGGTATAAGCAAACGAAGGTCATAAATATTTTACCTCGTTGATAAACAATCTGATAATATGAAAAAATAGATGCTTTGATTCAGTAGTACAGTACTAACTTCTTAAACAAATAATGTGCTATTTTAATTATTCGTTATTTACTGTATTTTTAATTTCTGGGTCCTAGATATCTCTGTAAATTATAATATTGAATAAATGCGTTTGACATATTTAGAATTTTATACAAGATAGAACGGTTTCCATTTTCCAAAGTCATGAAGATTATAACACATTATGACCATACAGTTGCAAAAAAAGGTTTTATTTTTCTGGAGCGTATATTGTGAAAACATTATATGTAATAGTACTTCTCTAACCACTGCTGCATTTCGAACAATTTCATTTTGTTATTAACTCATTTTAAATATGAAGCATATTTATTTTATCTTTCCTCAGAAACTATTGCAAGATGAACCAAACGAAATAATAACCTATATATACTATTTTTGACTTTTAGAATTAACAAGAGTAAATTTTCTCCTTTCGACAGCATACGATTCCAATCAAGAAATAAATTTTTGCACAAATAAAGATATTAAGAAATTGTGAAAGCCCATAGCCTGGGATTGTTGATAATTCATATTCAAGAAGGCTCTAAACTCAGACAGTAATACAGACTTATTCCGTGAATTTTCAAGTTAATTGTAAACTCAACTTTAACACGGTTGAAAATGAGTTTACAATAAACTTGAAAATTTTGTATTACTATCTGAGTGTAGAGCTTTCTTGAATATGAATAAAAATATTCTACAGATACAACTATTCCCTAGCAGATTATTCGTATTTATATATCAATTACAAAACACGTGAATAATTATCACTGGATCTACATAATACACTGTAACAGGAAAACACATTCCTTTTGCAGCTCCCTATACTTTCAGTATGTGGAATTTCTGACTCCTACATTTAAATGTCAGTTACTTGTGTTATTAGAATAGAGTCCAGGGAGGGAGCAGAGGAAAACTCTCGAGGTTTTCATACGGAAACAAGAGTGAATAATTGATGGTAGAAGTATACACCATGCTTTAATATGGAAAATGTGAGTATAAACTAGTTACAAAATGAACTTTTTTTAGATATCGATGGGAATTTACAGTTAATTAGAGATGGGGATTTATATAACTGATGGAAAAATTATTGTAATACTGTTTGTATCAAGGGAGAGAAAATAAACTACCCTGAAAAATTGGTATTTGCAGTTTTGTATCTAAAACTAAATATTTGAATTTTTAATGTGCTTAAATTAGTAAAATTACAGTATCCACAGTCTGTTTAGTGTTTACTTGGGTTAGCATTTCGAAATACAAAATTGACTTCTTGGTCATAAAAAATATCTACAAAATATATTTAAATAAATAACAAAACATATGGTAAGAAAGGGTAGCCTGTTAGTAATAAGAGAACATAGAGTTGCAATTCTTTTTGTGTTTGTAGCTTCGTTCTTATGTTAAGAAATGCAAATGTTCAATATCACAATCATATATTTAAAAAGCTGTTCAAACTCGATACGAGACATTGTAAAAAATCATCAGTAACCATAAAAAAGTAAATCCGAAATTTATTTTGCTGTATCCACAAAGTTTTTAACACACCTGCTTAAATAAGTTCTGTATTTGTTGAACACACCCACACATATAATTACATCTATCGTCATAAAACACATTCTCTTACTAAAAGCATTACTTTTACCCTTTAATTTATCAATGTACTTCTCTTAGCACAATACAAATATCACTTGTCAACTCTCTAGACGTTAATAAAGCATACACAATACTCTCATCCGATGAAAGGTACACCTTATTCATTCATAATTATGCAATTCACATGTAGGGTAATATTTCTTTATCTCATATCTACAAAAACAAATTGCTTTATCTTGTAACTTAGTTCCACTCGAAAAAGATACTGAAATATCTGGTAGGAAAATTAGAACTAAAAGTCCTAATATAATTTGGAGAGAGATATATATTCCAACACCTGGGGTTTTGAGTGTCTACTTTGAAATTTGCGTTTGTGGTCCTTTTCTAGATCCCGCAGAGCGCACTCACTTTCTCCCTTTAGCAAACAAAGTTAACTTTCTCTTTAATCGAATTAAAACCCCGGGAGCAGTTAATCAGAGGTCTGTGATTCTATTCGCCCATTTCTTAATCATTACATTCTTACGTTACAAACACATATAGAAAGTTGTGGAATAAGGATTAATAAGAGAGAATTTCCTTTCTATTGATTCGAGAATTAAAGCGAATAAACAGTTAATTAAGAAGTCGTATGCAATTCTACACTTCATTTTAGAAACTTTGAATATTGAATATAATACATGAAATTAGTTGAACAAAACATTTGTCTGCTTGGGATAATAGAAGGTGAGCGAATTGAAGCGTCAATCCTCACCGCCGCAGGTTGTTTGCACGTCATTTCAAGAAAATGAAAATATTATTTATGCGTTTCTATATTAAGGAGCATTTCTATCTAAATGTCTCTCTGAGAATGAAGGGCTCATCATAAAAGTTTCTTAATAAACGTTGGTGCACATGCAAATATTGTGAAGCAAAGGGGGGATAATGTTGAATAGCAGAGATAATGTTCACTGACACATTTGAAAATGGAGACGCAATGAGACGTAATTGAATTTCTCTTCCCTTCCCTTTCGTTTCATCTTTGTTGTTCATAATATTAGGTGCTGAATTTCATTTTCCGTCTTCATTAGAAGCAAACAGATCGAGGAAGGTGAGAAGGGGAACAACTTAGATTGGAGACCTAGCCACGCATATACCATACGTCTTGTATAGTACGTGCTTAATAGTGGCGAAGCGACTGTTTGCAGGCCCATTAGGGAAGGGCTAACTTTCTAATTGAGTTAATTAAGGAAATCTTCCCATCTCTCCCGCTCCAAAAGTATCATCGGAGACATTTATAAACACGCCCTTCTACTTTCCCACTCCCAAATCCCTAAGGCCATCTGAAGACCGTCAGTAGCAGAGACCACTTTACTGCCGAGGAGAGATGGTTATTAGACTTAATGTACAAGAGGGAAAACTTCTCTTTTCTGGTCATACACGCTTCAAAGCTTGTCTTTCTTCTACACCTGCGAACCCCTCTTGTTTACTTTGTCTTTGGGAAAAATTCTTTACAAAGTTCATAAAATTAGTCGATGTTGTTCAAAGCTCCTTTTCCCAATTTTCTACTTCATAATCCCTTCCTTTTTCTTCCCCACTTGTTTCTCTCTCTCTCTTTCTCTCTGTCTCTCTCAGTTCTTCCTCTGTTCAAATAACTTGGCAAAAGATCTGTCGATCTAGATTATATTATAAGTCTTCTTCGTACAAACCGACAGAGCGTAAAATTCCTCTATGTTAAAAGAGAAGAATAACTTTCGTTTTTTGGATTATTTTATTGGGGTTTAGAGAGGACTCGTTGTGGGAATTTTTTATTCATATTAAGAGATATTGGAGAAGAACTTGTCAAATTCATTTGCGGACTAAGTGGAACTTTTTTGAACAAAAAAATTACACGGTTTAGTACAAGAATAGAAAGGATTAGTATGTTTTGACATGTCACAAGAGGAAGGGGGGGGGGAAAAAATCAATACTTTTACATAAAAAGTACCTCCAGTGTGAAAGAGCAGCTGATGATGATTAGAAGTCGTCTCATTACAGAGTAACTTCTACTCTTCCCCTCCTACTTCATACCACATACAATCATGAATAGCAGGAAATAATGGCATAAAAAGAGTAGAAATGAATACGTTTTATGAAAAAAGTGGGGAACCGGAAAAATAAATGTGCCTCATTTTCTTTTCTAGAGTCTGATCGTAAAAATTCAGTGCTCATTTTCTCATCCCTTCTAACTTCTTCTCCCGTGAAACAATCGTCTTTGCAGTTCTCACAATTACTTACTTTTGAAGCATTTGAAAGGTGAAAAAGCCTACTTCCTACTTTTTACGTTCATTGCTGAAAGAATTTTTAAACTGTACATATATGTTTTTATTTTATTTTATATACAGAAAAATAGCTGCATTGTTTTATATAATGTACAAACTAATCACTGTCTGTATTGTAAATAAAGTATAGGACTAATCATGACGGTATAGATGAAATAATGTAATAAAAAAGGGAAGGACATTAGACACAGAGTGATTGTAATAAACATCTTTGATAATCAAGCAGCATTACTAAGGAAAATCTGTTGAATAATTTCCAAATAAATGAAATATCATATCATACCATTAACTCCAGCAAATCATACAATGTCATAAATAAAACGCCAAAATTGATTAAATTACTTATCATACTGATATTAATTTGAATTATATTACATAACAATAATTTGTTATTTACTTTAAAAAATGTAAAGCTCGAAAGTAACAATCCTGACGTATTTATCAATTTCCACTAATTACAATATAATATTACAGCCATTCATAATCGAAGCTATCGTAGTACCACTATATATCATAAGGTGAACACATCTTGTTTGGAAATGCAAAAATAAACCTCTTTACATCTCCAAGTTTCACACATTGTAAACAAATTTATCCTAGCTCTGTGAGCAACCAATGAAGCACGCTTCGTTCCCTCCTAACATACACGCAAGGGGCACCAATATTCGGAAGTAGCACAATCCACTCCACTGCAATTGGTCTTCTCCACTGAATATTTTCTCTCTACAAATGGCAAATATTTTTTCCAGGGATAGTTCTCCATTATCAATAGTAGCGTAAACAAGTAGTAGACCTAGAACCCACATGAAGTTTTTTCTCCTAGGTTTGGATTACAAGAAGAAATCTTTTTTCTCCGCTGGTTGAACGTTGAGAGTCCCAAGGCTCTCTTTTTGTGGAGAGAGCCAATTAAACTGTCAGAGAGCCTTTGCACTGGACGGCATATTATGGGAATGCCACGCACTGTATATATATTCTCGCAATAGGCAAAAAAACTGTCAGCGATTTTACGTCCAGCAGCTGTAAACAGTCCACTTCAAATTCACAACAACATGAGCCTGTTTTTTACGTGGTACACTGCTCAAATGTTACATGAGCTTTGTCTTTGAAAAGCAAATACAAAAAGTAAACAGATCTTGTTTGGATGCATACATGCAAAAGTTCACATGTACAAAGACATACTAAATGGTATGTTCTATATATTACAAATTTCGGACGTTATTATTCGTGTAGTATTAATTTATAGTTAGATGAGTTTGATACAGTGGTTTTGAAATTCTCTACTGTCAATATTCTATTAATTGTGAATTCAGTGTTGCATACTTTAGAATAAGATATTGTGATATATATTTACTCACATTATAAAATAATAATAATGAGATATTATATAAAACAACTTTTCATAATACTCGAACGTTAAACACTAATTTCGACTGAATTTTTTATTGCATTTTGTCTTGGTTTTCCACACTACATTATTTAGCTTGTGTAATATGTTTGCAGTAGAGACCTTCAAATATGAAAGTATAACCTGCAGCATTGTGCTAACTTCACAGTTGCTGCTGGTATATTACATTTTCATGTTGGTCACATGAAATACATTAATAACAAAACTGAGTAATTTCTTATTATGCTTAATTACTGAATATATTCTATTACTCAGCAGTATGGATATTGTGATCTAACATTACTAACAACTGCCAGTTCATTAAAAATGTTATAAATTCTACATTTCGTCTAATTTCCGCTCTATATATACATCAGTTGTATCATGTAGTTTAATGTTAAAGGAGACTGGATTTTAAGAATTTAAAAAAATTGTGTGTTTCTTTAATTATTATCAGTACCTTTTTTTAAATTATTTCTTTGAAAATAAAACATTTTTGCTGTAAATATATTGTACTCAAAAAATTAAACAAAAGTTGATTCAAATTAGATTAATTAGCTCACAATAGAAGGTTATCTGACCTTCCCCACGATCAACGCCTTTTTGATACACGAGTATAGTACACAGTTTACAGAAATATTTTCGCGATTTCGAATAAATTAATAACATCATCCTCACATAGTAAAGGTTCGCTTTGTGAAGCAATGATGTGATCAGCAGATCTGCTATTAACCAAATTTCAACATTTATTTTCTTGAACCAAAATGTTTTTAATTATTGGATCCCCCTATATATTTATTCCTTTGAGTACCCACTTTCACTTTCAACGTTTATGTTATCTCGGGCTTTTCAGAATTACTAGAGTCAAAGATTTTTTTCCTAGAAGAAGCGGAAGTAGGAATAGCTTCTCTAAATAGTAAGATGGAATTCTTTCAATGATTCACTTCCTTCTCATATTTTTTTCTCTCGAGAAGCAACTGGTCTGTAACCCCAAAGGCAGCTTTCTTTATACATGTTTTCTAACTCTTTGAGAGTACACATCTTTTCATATTAAAGTAAACAATCTTAGGAGTAATACATCATCATGCCGAATCTTGTTGAGATTTTGAAGAGATTTCTTATTTGAAAACGAAACGATGCGTTGCGCGTTTAGGAATGTAACAAAAGTTGAAGTATTTTTTGAAAGAGGAGATGAGTAAAAACAATTTGCTCCCTTCTCTTGTGTTTAGTAAAGCCTGAGGAATGCGGCCATTTAATGTCTGCCTGATGTTGAAGTGGAGTTCTCTTGCTTGCGGCAACTATACAGGGAAAGAGAGACAGACGAAGTAAGAGAGAGGGAATTCCCGTGAGAATTGAGTGAGAGATAGACTTTCTCGTGTTTGTGATGAATGTCCACATTCTGAGAAGTGCGACACATGTACTCTCTACCTTGCCAGGAAGCACTTATATTCACAAATGAGTTTTCGATTTTTCAGCACTCCACAATCGTCTACACAGTAATTATTACAATGGCCTGTTTAAGAAAGTCATTGAAAAACAGAATATATGTTTTTTCGATTTATTCTAGAATTAATCATCAACTATTGCTTGGCTATTCTTGGTACAATTGAAATTATTAGAAAACAGCGAATTCTCGTTATAGTTTTTGAGACTAATTAATTTGTTTTACTAATTTAACATTTGAGAATAATAATAAAAAAGAATGTTGCGTTATACTAACATCTCATTCCACATGATCAAACCGTGTGGATCAATACAAAGGTGAGCACTTATGTCGTTTCATTGGTTTTCTGTATTGTTTCATTTGATTAATATTTAGCACAAACATACGAAAATTTCATTAGGAATTATTCAGTGTTAATTAAAAGCATTATTATTACATTAAAAGGATCATAAGGATAAAACCCAAGCATCAAATATAATTACCCAAATCTCAATCACTGAGTTATATTATTGGAAACAAAAAAAACATAAATTCTTCAGTTATTCCAGTTTACTTCACATAACATATTTTGTTTGTTCCCATGAGAAAGAAAAAAATTCAGGTCCTTCTTAGTTTCCCAATTATAACGAATCGCTATTTTTATAACTGATTTCTTCTACCTAGAAGAAAATATTAATACAAATATTTGACTCATTATTTAATTGAGCAAAATAAAACAGACTCTCTAATAACAACTATGCAATGCCCAAATGGAATTGAAGTTGCGAAAGTGTGAAACCGTGTAATTGCTTCCCCTCCCCATGTTTATACAAAAACGCCATAGGCATACAGTCTACAAAGCACTTGTTTAAAATAATTATACATTTTATGTTACAATTTACGAACGTCTTATATGAACAGCAACTCGCTAATCCTTTGGTATATTAAATCATAAAAGTGAACTTACTTTTCTTTTATTGATAGTATAATAAAGTAGTTGAATACTCATCAACACTTTTACAGTGTCAGTAACCCGCATAAAATTACAAACACCTAAACTACAAAACATCGTATTATCATGTTACAACAACATTCACAAATACTTCAAATGCCATGAAACACCAATGATACAAAATGTGCCATCAACATTTTAACAACCCGTTTCAACTCAATACTGTGTGTTTCCAACTCTCTAACCAAAACAAGAGAGTGAATGCTTTTCCCCTGGAAAAAACGGCACTTTAACTCTGGAGTGACTAACTCGTGGGCCCACTCGGAGAACAAAACAAAAAAGCGAATAAAAAAGTTATGTCCACACTAGCAATTGAAGAGAAGGAAGACTTCCAGCTTATTTTCCCGCTAGCTAAAGAAAACTTTTATGTTTCGAAATTGATACAAAGAGGATATAAAGGTAATCGACTTGGAGACTGCGTGTGTGCTGTGTGTGTGGGCTCAACCGTTGTCATCATCGAGTATGTAGATCTCTTTTGTTTTGTTTGATCTTTGTACAGATTTCCAATTATTTTCGTCTTCAGTAAAAAGAAAATGGCCTGAGGGATCCAACTACATCGTAAAGGTATGCGATGTATTGTGTCCTATCCTTTCAGACTCCAATTTTCCATCGCAATTCCAAAGATTGTTTCCTTGCAAGAATAAAGGAAAATATTCTGACACGAAAAGAGATGAAGAAGAGGGTAAAGAAAGGAGGAGGGGGGGGGGTGCAAATTCCTCTCCCCCTTTCAGTGACATCCTCCCGAAAAAAAGGACAAGAACATAAAGCAGAAAAAGAAGAAAGAAAGAAAATCCAAACGGGCAAGAAACGAATACGAATAGAATTCAATCACCTTTGTTCCTGCCTTCCGAGAAAACGACTTAAAAATGTCCACCACAAAAAATAGAGAAAGAAACACAATTGAAAGAAAAAGAAAGAAATAGGCGTACGCAATAAAGAATCAGAGAGTATTGGGTGGGCGCACTTCCAATAGTAGTTTCTACGAACCACACAAAATTTATATGCGTTTAATCTGCTTTCAGCACCCCTCCAGGCGTTTCCATATAAGTTTGCCAGGATGGCGGAGGGGGGGGGGGAGGAAATAACGAGAGAATAGAGGAAGGGGGAGGTTAAAGTGGAGGAAAAAGGAGACACTAGCTTCAAACTCTTGATAACAGATAGGTATTCAATACCCTTAGAGAATTAAAACGTGATGGCTTTACAAGAATTATTTTTTTCTCTCTTGGAGTCATGTTTGCAGTTTTGAAAAAGAGAAGTTTGGAAGTAGAAAGAAATCGCCAGCAGATGAATGCGTATAGGAACTTGCTAGAGCTCCACGTTTTCACATTATTTTAAATGTGGTATCTGTAGGAAAGCAGTGATTGAAAAAATAATAATACAGATTTATTTCGCTTAATACTTTATAGTTTGTAGCATGTTATATATTTATTATTTTCCATAAATCAAATCTCTGATTAATTAAATATAATTTTATACAAAGTAACTAATTAATTAAACTCAAAAGCATAAGTGAAAATAATGGGTAAATATTAAATTGCAGACTTACAAAAACTAGCTACTGATTTTCTCCTCCAAAAATCATGAAATCTGAATATTTCAACAGTTAGAAATTCTTTAATTGATAGATCAACTGAAAGAATAAATCTATTTTCAAGTTACTGCCCTATTATAATTTTATATTTTTTATACCAAAACCTGTAATATGATATATTTATATATGAAAAAGCAGAAAAAACTTGTAACTTTAATAGTCAATATTTATACAGAAAAATTATATCGCATTATAAGTTATAGACTATACATCAGTAGACTAGCTGTAGTACAAAAAATACGTTATCTAACAAAATACAATATCACGATCATAACGACACAAGTCGAACAAAAGGAAATGAGTTCTTTTCTTTATTACCAATAAACCCTGAACCCAGAAGTCAGCACATTATTTTCTAAGAGACCCATCAATTAATTTCTTCTTCTATGACATGAGACTTTGCTCCGTGTATTGACAACACTTTGTTAGGGAGGAGTAAAGCTATTTCATTTTCTTCCAAACGGATGGGAATCAATAGAACCTTTCTTTCTCTTGTCCCTGTGGTCAATATAGTGTTTTTCCTATAGTGAGAAAGTAATCCACCATTTTAATTATCGATTGCTTGGCACTGGTCCTCGGATGAGTTTTTTTTTCTGTGTCCAGCAGAACGGTACGGTGTTGTCGGCTGTTGGACTGAAGCCAGTGACTGTTAGGGTTCAGCAAGCCCAAAGGGGGAGATACGGAAGAAATTTCTTGGCCAAGTGACTTGAGATTGCCTTTCAGTATCATTCATCAGGTTTAAGAATGATTTTACATTCACATCAGGATTATCAATATATCAGAATTTGCATGGAAGGTTATGACCCTTCCGAAGAATTATATTTGAGAACGTGTTGTTGTGGAAGAGATGAATACACCTAAAAGGAAGAAAAAGCTTCTTATTATTCCCAACGAATCCACCATGATTTCTCCCATTGCAAGAAAGAAAGGGGGAAAGGTTTCCATAGAGTAGCAAATAAAATCTCGTCTTCTTCTCTCCAAGTGGATTCCGCATTCCAACCCATGCATCATGGAAGCAGCACTCAAGAAATGGCTAAAGATTACCAACAACACACAAAACATAGAAACACCACAGAGATTAGAGAAAAATACTATTGACTTTTTGGCAGCTATATATGCCAAGATAGGAAAGTGTATTATTATCATGGTACGCCCAAGACTTATATATCGCTTTACTGCAGTATTTTTATACTGCAATAAAGTTCAACAAGATCCGTGTGCAGCATCACGAGGTTTAAAGTTGAGTTTTTAGAAGTTCAAATGCTAGTTGACAGCTTCCACAAAGCATAAGCCGACGCCAAACTGACACTACGAGTACATAGAAACATGAATGGGGAAACAGTAGAACGCTTATCTACGAAACAAAAGTTTTTGCGTGTTTGTGTTCAACATAAAATGGTTTACGTGTGATAATGAATAGCTACCCAAATGAAAAATCATGCTCATGTTTTTTTTCTCTACACGTGTTATTATTAATTACAAACACTAGTGTTAATACAGAGATATGCTTCCAACCTAAATAGAACAATGTAGAATAGAGGGGTAGAGAGAGAGAGAGAGAGAATAAAACGCGTCAATGGAAAACTGATCCCAATGAGATATATGCTAAACATTAATCTCTGCATATACATTATGACCACCATTCGTTGTACGTTTTTTTTAATCAGAAAAGCGTTTTATGTGCCACACAAAAGTATAGCAATTACCAAAGATCCTTTGTACAAATCTCTGGACAATCGGAAAAGAGTAGCATTTAAAAACCTGACTCGTCCGCGTGAAAACAAATGCGATTTTGGGTGCGAAAATCCCTAGACCTCCTATCCCTGTTGATAACCCTTTAATCCCGAATTGGCGGAAGTTGGTCTGCTGTCATGCAATTCTCTCTCTCTCCTCTCTCTACCTCGCTCTCTCTAATGCAAAGTCGATTAGGCAAATACAGAGCACATGAATCATTCCGCATCAACACCGTTCAAGTAGCAAGAAAAAAAGTCAAAGAAAGATGTGCAGACAGGTTTAGAGAGGACAAAGAATTTTGACTTGCATACAAAAAAGCTGATCTATCATTCACAATTTCTTTTTAAATTCTGAAAGTGTTTCATAAAAAATGAAATCAACATTGGATAATTCAATACCTGGTGCGACCTAGTAAAGTCATCGTGTGTAATAAACGTTGGAAACGAATTTTCACAAAGACTTGGCAGTATTTCAGCATTTGTTCCATTTGTAAATAGTGTGATATAGTCCAATATTATTGAATTCAATTTCCTCTCTGCGCTGGAAAGCGGACGTTTAAACTGATAGATATACATACAAGTTTATTTTAGCCCTAGGGACTGATGGTGGGTAGAGAAAAGCGGAGAAGGTTCAGTGGGAAAAGTTTATAAGTCTCAAATTCGGGTTTTTGAGAATTTAAACAATTTACTCATTGAACTAATAAACGATATTTTAAATCCTCCTTTTATGGTGTTATCTGAATTTGAAATATTCACAATTTTTACAACGAAGAAATGTAAGCTGCAGTATTTTGGTCACTTAACGAGAAACAAGAAATATAATAGTTTACAATTTGTTTAGCAAAATTAAAAAAAATGCCAGGAAAAGAAGACCGGAAAGAAGGAAGATGTATTGGTTGGAAAATTTAACTGAATGTTTTAACATGAGCTTTCAAGAATTATTCAGAATAATATCATCAAAAGAAGATACAGCCATGATGATAGTTAACATCTACCGTATGAGGATAAGGCACCTTAAAAAAGAAAAACTGCAAATAATATAATATAACGAAGTATTATAATACTGCAAATATTATAATATACCCTATACTTTAACCTCATACTAATATTGAAACATAACAATTTTCCAAATTTCTCATTCTAGTTGAACTGACTACATCGCTTATAATGGAACGAAAATATCTGAAATTAGGTCAGCAAGATAGTATACGTTGTTAATGGAATTAACTTAATTGAACATTATGCAATAATTATGGATATGAGAACAACTGCAAATAAGTTCCATACAGCGAACAAATTTTCCACCAAAAATATAAAACCCTGACTTAGCATCTTTCAGCACTGAACCATCCATATTATAAAACACACTTCCTTTTTTCCCTCATTGAGTCCACATGCATAATACAAAGACATGCAAGATTGTTTTTGGGCAGTGACATGAGGGAGGGGGGGGGTATTATTGGAGAAATCTTCCATTCTGATTCTACCCCTTCCGTTCGCTAAGAGAAAATAAATCTACACATTCGAGCAATGGATGGGGTTCTACTTTTAAAGAAAAATAATCCTCTTCTCTGAACGAACCAACGAATCCTGATTAAACTTCAGAATGAAAAAAGGAAGGGAGGTGAGGAAGAATTTAGAATGTGGTTGTCAAAACAGTAGAAGGGTGTCGGTTTATATAATAAATATTATATTCTGGATTGAAAGTTAGCGGAATTCTGAATCCTTTGTATGTAATTTAATGGTAGCTGCTCAAAACTGGAGTAGAATATTTACGTTATTCCGGTTTAGCAACAGAAATTCCATTTATGCTCAATTACGATCAATATATCAGTGCAAATATATTGAATTATAATGCCTAGAAAAGTTAATCTGTTGCATGTATTCTATATATTCTAGAAATCTACACACCGTTTCAAAAATACGAATTAAAATTTCTTTTTTAATCCAATCTGAAAATGAAGCAGCAGATTAATTTTTTATCACTCGTTCAACATACGTACACAGGTAATCTATAATATTCTTCTTTGATCTCCTATAGTAAATGTTTAATTAAATACGTAAATTCACTCATAATTATTAGCATTCATTTATTCAGTTAACTAGGTTTGAATCAAGCGTGAATATTATACTTCATATTATTTTGAAATTAAATAATTAATCTTTGTTCATGGAATAATATTCACTTACTTGTAAATCCAGAATCATGAAAAATATAAAATGTAGGGAGTTAATTGTATCTCTTTTTTTATTAAGTATAAGTCGAATGTCTTATTATAAACGTATCCGTAATTATATGATTCGGTATGATCTTATAATTATGATACATATTGACCAAAATTTTGTCAAACGATTATTATCAATTTGATCAATATTTTCAGATTGAAATATATATATACAGATTAATTTGATTTAAGAAGAGCGTTTGAATAATGCAAAATCAAAAACAATGTTTTGCTAAAGATTCGATAATAATCCACAATCATAACTGAGAAATTCATGTTTACTTCCTACTGCTCATGTTGAACAGTAGTGAAAAAATTTCATAGAGTAGAATATAAAAAGGAAAATATCTATATGTGTGTGTGGGAGAGAGAAAGAAGCACGGGTTACTCATTGCGTGTATTGAATCTTTGATTCATCCCTATTCCAAACGCAAATTAGAAAAACACACAATAAAGAAGGCATTTGCAAATAGCAGCCCATTTGGATGAGGTGTGGTGTAGAATTTCATCCTATTGGATGCTGAATTATATTGAGTTTTCCTGTCTCTGTGTACATAAGGGGTGAGTTTGGAGGTTATATCTTCCATTGTTAAATTTGCATTGTGGATATCGTGTTTTATTTTGAGAGTATTGGAGAAAAGAAAGAGAATATTAAATTTCACGTATGCAAAGCAAAGCAGTGATTTGGAAAACAAATATTCATGTTGGAGGATTATTATTTATTCATTTTGATTTTTTGTTTATGCGTGAATAGTGAATGTGAATTTAGATTATGCAGGATTTTTGTTATGACAAGGAGGAAAGGGGAAAAGAATACATTGTTGAACTCGTGGTGATTTTATCATTTTTATACCATTGTATTGCGTGCCTAAGTATGTTAATACTTTGTTTTGTTTAAGTTATCGAAGTTCATCAAATAGAATTAGGTAATAAGTGATTCAGTTAACTTGGTAATGAATTAGGAAATACTAGAGCATTACAATAACGTTCGTTATTGAACAGAGAGAGAAGTACCTAAAAAGAACAGTAATTCAAATATTATTTTTAATTAAGGGTAAAAAAAAAATGATAATTTATTATAAAATAATATTGCACAGTCTGGTAAAATATTATCCCTTTTGTTTTTAGTTAATGTTTTTCCTGTAATAAGACTTTATTTGTAAAAATTATTTGAAAATATGCTATGAAAGATAGTATACTGTATTAGATCAAAATATATCCCGTTGAAAAAAAATACGAATATAATCCTACGTGGTAACAAAAATAAAAAAGTGAATATAATAGAAAAAATTGAATAGACTCATGTCATGTTTTATCAGTACTCCAAATCAAACAAATCTCTATGATGAGCTGAACAAAAACATTCGAATAAAGCGAGCAAAGTTATTGTACTAATTATGTACAGTCAGATCCACAAAGCAATGATCGTGATTTTTCCATCATATTGTCCGAAAACACCACAACAAACATACATAAAACACACAAAGGGGAACTCATCCCGGGTATATACACGAAATTCACATATTTTACATAGCTATAATGTCCACTTTCTTTTCAGTTTTACTGATCGTTGTTCTCTGAGTATTGTTTTTGTGATAAATACGAGGAGAGGCAATTAATTTCGTAGCTGTGTGTCTGCACCTGACTGCTATTTGGCTATCCCCACTAAATACTGCAAGAGAATGAAAAACAAGGTTTTGGGGAGGATAAAGAAAGGACGACTGAAATGGAAGTGAGTCAGTCGTCATGTATGAAAGCAAGAAAAAAGTGGCAAGATGTCATCATTGAAAAGTAAATTATATGTTTTCCATGTTTCCTAAAAATGTTCTACTAAAACTGATGTGAAAAGTATATTTTAATTCAATAAAGACAAATTCACCCTACGAATGCAAAATATTTTGACTTCCAATACAATTATTTGGATGATATTTTCATTAAAAACGTAGAATAATCACTAAAGTCAATAATTATGGCTACTAGCAACGTTAGAAAATTCGCCGTACTGCTCTGAAAAAATAAAACAGGCAGTGTAGTATTATTCTCACTTGAGACCAAGCATTAACAGTTTAAAAAACAACTAGCCCTCATCCTCTCCTAAAAAAACACTCCCTCTCTCTCTTGCTGAACCTAACCAGCACTACTCGCTATTTAGTGAAACAAAGCCATCACTCATTCGACAAAGAGCATTTAATTTCCCTTACTCACAACTATCCAGTAAAGAGTAGTAGAAAATTCTCCTCTTTTGTTCTTCCATTGGTAATGATGAGCTGGAAGTATGAGCGCCCAAAATAGCACCTCCCCAGTCTAATAGCACCTCTTCTGTCTAATCCATGCTCCATACTACAAAAAACACTTCTTTTTTCGTGTTTCTTGAAAAGAACAGAGTTAATAACGACTCCTAGAAGAGCTGTGGGGGGATTAAACAAAGAGACGATTTTCTACTTAGCGCCACCCCGGACCTTAAGACTCACTTCTTACAGATAAAAAAGATGTTCCTTTGTTTCATACTGTTGCAGAGGATTACGGCCATTGCCAAGTGATACAAATAGAGAAACTCATGGGGCGTCCATTACATGCTTTGTTTCGAGAAAACACTTCCAAAACACTTTTATTGCTATTTCATGGACTGAGTCATATATAACATGCTTTTCAGAGTTTATGAGATTGAATCATGTAAGAAATTTTATAGTTGACATTTATATCAGCTGGGAAATGGATATGATCGAGTTTTTCACACTTACAAACTTTTAAATTTTGTTGAAAAAATTAAGGGCAGGCGGTACTTATTAGAAAAAAAAACTTAGGAGTAGCAATTATTCTTCATAAGAAAGATAGAAAAAAAAGGGTTCTCGGCCCACTGACCCCCTTGCAAATGGTCCCTAGTCTGTTGGTCCCCTGGAAACTGACCCCGTAAATAGTCGTCCCCGCGAATTTCGTCCCCATGAAATCTGGTCCCTAAGTGAACTGACCTCCATGGACAATTCATCCCC
>JAQIWE010000645.1:0-20376 GCA_034698565.1 Campodea plusiochaeta | reverse complement strand
AGAAACTGGTTCAAGAAATTGTCATGAGCGTGCTAAAGGATTCCATCCACATTCTCCACAACCATATATATACAAAACTACAAATTTGAAAATTGTTTATTGTAATCAATTTGATATTGCTAATCTCTGGCATTTGCTTGCTATGTGTAAACAGAGTATGTCAATAAACATATTATTCTCAGGGAAACCGATTTATAAAAATAATAAGCATATTTTGTGACTGTAATGTAATACGATTTCCAGTACATTTAATTTACTTCAGTTTTTTTGTTGAATAAATTAATTCGAACTGAATTCTTTTGCTCCTGGATAACTCAATTACAAAATTTTACAATAACAAATTTTAAAGAATTACACAAATACATGCATGAGCGTCACTAACAGTTATTTAAATTAGAAATTGAATTGTTTCCAAAAACCTCTCCACCGTGAACGAAAGTTTCAAAAATTAACTATAAAGATAATAAGTAATTATATTTATAATATCATTCCTAATATAGGTCTAATGAATGGTTTGATTTCAAAATATAAAATCATATATTTCTATTAGAAACAACAAAATACCTTTCCTATTGCTTTCTAAACCCTAAAGTCAAAAGGTATTCACAACAACTCTGTGGCAAAATCCAAATCGTTAAATTTATTAGTATTCAAAGCAGGTCAAAATAGGATTGATTTCCAATAAATTAACACAGAAAGTGCATTGCTTTAATCACTTATGTGTTCAAAAATATACTGTAGGTTAGATTTGATTAAATAAGAATCTGCTTCGTTTTTGGAATATAAACAGACCTATTACTTTTGGATAGATCTTACTGTAGGGTATGTTCTATTCTGTCAAAAGAAAACTTTTGAAATAATAAGCTATATTTATTAAGTTCCAATTATCAAATATTCAATTGCGATGGTATTATCGTATGTCTGTGTCGATCTGTGTGCATATTACATCGTATTAGGCATGCTGTATAAGGTTAAATAAAACGTAAGGTTAATTTAGTTTACATCTCAAATCTTTCCGCTACTCCCCGCTAGATGCATCACAGCGTCTTTTACAGAAATATGAGTAAATGTATACAGCAATGCTTTATAAAAAGAGTTCCTTAATAAATAGATCATTGTCACTTGTAAAGTTTCACAAACTATCTTACTTACAATATGGATGAAGGCTGAAAAAACATTAGTAAACTTCCATCAACTGTAGTGAAAAAGTGTATTGTTTATATAAACACTCATATATCTCAATAGTTGTCCAAAAGAAGTGATCAATTATCTTCTGACGTCTCAATTTGTTATATAAACAACCTGAAGAATAACTTACATAATCATGAAGATTGATAGAACGTTCATGAACTTTTTCTTACAGCAAACTTTATGAAACAATGTACAGTGTATCAAGGATGTTACTCGATATACTCTTCAGTTTATTCCGAAAAATAGATTACATCTCGATCTTCGTTTATGAAAACATTCATGTTCACCCTCAGGAAATTTTGAATAATTGTGAATAGGTTTTGAACATTTAGAGTTACTTAATTTTAATTATTGTATAATAAACAAATTGAATACGTTTGTAAGCACTGTAAAAAGTATTGTGACTGCCGAATGCAACTCTTTCTCGATTTGGCACCACAATTACTAGGTTTCAGAATTCACAATATTTTCTTTAGTATGAACGCATATATTATTAATGCTGTTTAAATATATTTTGAAACTAATTTGAGTTTTCAAAATTAGCACACTTCATTCCTTAACCACCAATAAATTGAAACTTTCACTTTTATATTGCATAAGTCATATTTGAAATAACTATTACCCCATTTTAAAACTTTCCCAAATACCGCAATGATACTTTCAGAATTCATTCACAGTAATATGAACAAATGTTTTCTTCACCTCTACAATGTAATAACGAGAAACAACAGCAACTTTTCTTTTTTTACTTTTGGTCACCTACAACATTGCATATATTAAATATTTCAACTATGTTTTCTCTCGAAGCGTATATTTTTCTCATATTATAACAGAATAATAAAGCAGAAAGAAGCTGTAATTATATTTCCTGCAGTACATATTTTGAAACTAAAAAATGTTCTACGAAGCAGCTTATTACAATGAAATATATGATAGTATGCTGCGAAAACCTCTCTTACTATATGAAGCATCTAACAATCTGCTGTAGTTTGATTTATACGCTAAGAGGTTTGATAAATTTCGAGAGATTTAATTTTATATTACATAATGCGTAATAATGAAGTATAATTATACTGATAAAGTGTAGTGTATGAAGGCTGTTTCACTTAACAATAAATTTTGATTTTGTGGCGGCAAATTATTCAAAAGCATTAATTTTATTAAATTATAAATGAATGTAATTTGATATATTACTGGTATAATAATGTTGTAATAACATATATAAAATATTAATAGACCAATAAGCAATTATTTTCTTAACAAATTGTTCAATTTTCATTTCATAATTCATTGAATGAAACTAGAAGTATTATTTACATATAATATATTTACGTAATTTATATTTCTAGTTATAATGTCTTCAAACTAGGAATACAAATGAACTAACATACTAAAGTGGATGTCTTTCAGTTATATTTCATAAGCTGAAAATGACATATTATCAGACCACTATTTTCATAATAACAGGTCATCACAGTTCTCCATTCTAATTAAGTTATATTACACGTCTCACCCGTCTCATTATGACTGATTGCAGCCTTTATCAAAAAGTCATTCCTTCTTTCCAAAAGCCGGATACAGTTTACCCACAGCGGTCCTGATGATTAAAGTTTATATAATTAAAAACTGCATCCTTTTCAAGTATTATTTAAATGTATGGGGACCTAAATTTATTTAAGTAATTCGTAATAATTATTTTCACCGTGTGCGTGAAAACTAAATGAGTAATTAGAGAGTAGAACAAGTGCGGAGAATCGCAAATTAACACAAGTTACCGCACATGCATATGTAACAAGGATGTCTTTTTCCCTGTAGACATAGCCGTTTTCCCTAAAGCTTGTAATTAGCCTTTCTTCCCGAGACTTCGTAGTGTAATAAAATTGGAAAACTTCCTTGTAATTTAATTATAGCTCTGATAATACTTTACCGACTTTATGCTCCATATTTCCAAATTACACTGAAATCTAAAGAGAGGAAAAGAGAGAAAAAAAACTTTCGCGAAATTACTTTTTACGTCATTTTACCAGTAATGTTGTGATAATTCTGCTTAATAAACCAAGGAATACTTTTGCAAATGCTTGATCAAATAAAACTTAAGAAGCTCAGAAAGTTCTCTAAAAAAGATTAAAGCGGAGGACAGGTATTAAATCAGAAATTAAAAAGTTTTCCTTCGAGGGAATTAAGTTGTACTGTTTTTGTGGCTGTTTCCAAGGTAATATTTCTCTTGTTTTTATGACAAAGAGAAAGTGATGTGACTTGTAGAACGGATTAAGCTTATATGTGTTTGGATGTAAGAGAGTCACAGACTTTCAAGATAATAATATTTTGTTACTAAGTGTTATATAAATTTAATTCGAGATTGATGTGGGAGTATTTTTGTTTGATAAAATGACCTTTCCGGCTGATTTCTATTATTAAATTATATTTCGAAACATTTATAAAGTTAGATGACATTAAAATTATTATTTTTTTTAATTAATATTAATAAACGAAAATCATTTTATTTCAATTACGTCAGTAGCTTACATGCTGAGTTAACATTTCCAAACAAAATTGTACAATTTTAAATTTTCTTTGTAAACTAAAACTTAAAACAAACAATCTAATTGAAATGCAACTAAATATTCACGAAAATCGATCGAACCTGACCAGCTACAGTATATCTACTATATACCCTGACCTTAAGCATTGCTCTATCACGTAATACATACACGTAGGATACATCTTTCCACACAATTTATTCAGGATAAAAATGCATAATTAATGAATGTCCACTCCACGATAGCAAAGTAATAGAAGACTGTAAGAAACAGACATCTTCCTGTGAAATCAAACGATTCTTCTATTTGGTATGCTGGTGGTAATAATAAGAAATAAAAGAGAGAGAGAGAGAGCAAGGGAATACTTGAAAAGATAAGAAAGGAGGACAGAAAAGAAGGGAAAAAAATCCATCTTGACTTATGTTCCCTTATCCTTTGGAGAAAGTCCATAGCCGATATAGCCTTCTTCACTTGCACACACATAGCCTCAAGCAATGCCTTTTTTTTTCTTTCCTTCCACGATGTACAACGTTTACGATTATTATGGTCAGGACAAGAGACGTTATAAGGCTTTTATATCCTTTACAACTTTTAAAAAGAAAACTCAGACTTCGGAGGGGAGAAGAAGCTTCATTTCCGGTACAGGGGGAATCTTGCTATCGGGTCACTGCTAAGGTTATGACAACCATCGTACGAATATAGCGATTCGACATATTTGTGGGTATATGACATTAATAAGCTGTTAATCAAAGAAAGTATTCGATTTGAGCTAAACTGTAAGATTTTTAAATCTGGAAAGAAAATACTGTATTTTAAAGTGTCAACAATTATATCAGATAAGAAAGAATCTTTCTCATCCATATGGAAATAAGAACAGATAATTCTGTTTTGTTCATATAGCATTCAAGGGTTGAAATAGCTTCAAAATGTTAACCACAAATTTGTAGTTGCAATGTTGATATTGCTGAATCTCTGTATCGTACTTCATATTCCTTTCTTGTCTAACAATCAACTTCCCTTGGCAGGTCTGTGTGTTAACATTTAAGAATGAAGAATATAATCTGTATTTTATTTTGATATCAGTTTCCGAAAAGATTTGTTTGTGATGATAATCGGGTATTAAGTTTGTTTTTGCATCAGCAATATATCTACAAAATGTCTCGTCGACATATATGATCAAACTTATTCAAAAGTACTCTTAATCTAAAATGAATTTTTCATTGGTGTACCACTGGTAAGAACACTCATCTAGAAATGTCAGCCTGCTTTGCTACAATTTAAAAATTACATAGCAGAAGCAATTTTATTGGTCTAGCTACAGCTGTAATATTACACAGTATAAATTTTAATTAGCTTATTTGATCGAGATAGTAAGAATGAGCATGAAAGAAATCTTTAAAAATCATAAATGTTTTAAAGACCGTTCGAAAAGAAATCACGCTGTGACTAATATCTGATATTTAATGAACTAATATATCATAGCAAGAGTAATATCAGCAAGTTTTTTTTTTAAATATATTTTTCATAAAACTCACAACCATTATTAAAATACTTCTAAAAACGAACTACTTTTGTATAGTTGTTCACTATTGATACGATTTGATATAACTCTATAGTACCGCCTCACTCATAATCCTGTTGAGAAAAGTCAATGATGGCTAGCGGACATAATACTTTAGTTGCCCTTACGAACAAATACACGAAGGATCAAATTTGAGGTATAAGCAGAACTTTTTTTCACATTAACAACTTTTGCAATAAGTTGTCATATAGGGACAAAGTTTGTTTGACCACATACGAGGGAGAGTCATGAGCTCCCTATACTTATTAAGGGTTCGCAGTTTGTCGATAAAATATTTGATAACGTTATTAATACTACGCGTATATGCGAGAGAAAAATCTGTGGTACGGTATAAAGAAGTAGGAAAAGTTAATCACAGTTTAGTGCATTATATACTCGTCTGTAATCTAATTTTGGTGTATTTTTAGCTCGCCAAAAGAAATTAAAGTGCTTCTTTGTTGTAGGATTTTAAAATGAATTTGATAAGTGGAGTAAACTTTTTGAATCACAAGTGCATTCATTGTGTGATGTCAAAGATATTTCACTTAAAGTGGTCTAAGGTGGTTACTTTTGAAGTCAATCAATGGGTTTTAATCACGGTATACAATGTGATAAAATATTATTACATGCTTAGACAAACCTTTTGATTTTTTTAAGTATACGTGCATTCAATAATATTATAAATAAATAAACAACCAAATGCTTAGATTTGTACCAGTGGTATCAAAATATCTTAAGATTTTTGTTTAATGATTCTAGAATTGAACAAGATTTAAAGGGGAAAAAAATAACCTGGACTGCCGTGAAAGATATTTTATCATGTGTGCAACAAAAATGCACACATGATATAAATATACAGGTATCAGTGTACTCGGATTATATACTATAATTATCAATAGTACTGTAGAAGTAAAAACAAACTTTTTATTTGCTTTGAAAGTGGAATGAACTATAATTTAATCTAAATGAACATGACCTATCTAACCTGCTGGTGACCAGAAAAAGTATACTAATTTCATTATCACACCTCAATATCGATGAATATACCAAAAAGCATTCAATTCAATAAGCGCAATTGCAGAAAGAAACCAAAACAGTTTAAAAAGTGTTAGGAAAAACCCTCCGGACGTTTGCTATGATAACTGTGGTTTCCTTTTGTTCTTCGCATATTCTATAGGTGAAGAAAGTACTATAGCAGAGGAAAGTTGTATAAATGACACATTCAATCCGTAACCTTATTGCCTAGTTGGGATTTTTACACGTCTCTCCATCACGATATCTTATTTGCCTTTGCTTTAAGAAAAGAGAAAAAAAATTCAAATATAATAGGACTATATTCCAAATTTATTTTATCCTACAATGGATCTCTATTTGGCTCCGACCCGTGGATTATTTTATCTTTCAAATTTTATACAACCTCATTTGAGTTTACAAGACAAAGTTTTATGGCTAATAAACAAAAATATTGTTTGAAGATAAAGTGGTTGAATGCTGTTTTGTATACTACGAAAGCCAAGGAGTAATGCAGCTCTATTCAAAGTTTTGTCTATCTGAAGTTGGCTATCATCTTCAGACTGGAGGAGTATTAAAGTGCTTTATTCACTAATCTTAAGTTTATTATTTCCATGCTTTTCTTTATTGTTGGTTCGTTATCAAGCAGAGGAATATTTTATGATTGAGTTGAAGGATGTTGGAAACTATATCAAAAGAATGTGTTTTACCTAAAGATAAAAGTGGTTTTAGGATTTTAAAATCAAGCTGTTTTAATGGGCTTATCAGTAAAGGTATTTTGTATTCGTTTTTAATCAATTTTTCCGGCAATCAAAATAATTTAGACATATTACACACTTCGATAAATTTCATCTTATTTTTAAGCATATTATATACACTTCGATAAATTAATTTCATATGTTTATTTGATTTCCTTTCTAATTTATTCTTTCTCATTATTTTGAAGCTCAATTATTTTTTTTCTACTCTGTTCTGATGTGCTTCGATAAAGTTTAATTATTATCTCTATTTAATGACTTTCTCAATAGTCAATACGGTATCATGTAAATAAGTTTTTGTTTATAACTTAAATAAGTTTCCTTCTAACTTTAAATTACACACCACCGCTTCTTCAAGAAGAAATAGGGAAATGAAAGCAAATAGACTTTATTTATCTTCAATTGATTTGGAAAGTCGAAAGTGTCGAAAACAAATTCTGAGAAAGTTAGAAGTAAATTGAACATTCCATTTAAATCTTCATTCGTACTTTCAAAGTTAATAGAAACTAATCAGTGAAGATGACTAACTCGAGTAAAAACCACCAATGAAAAAAGATTCTTAATAAAAGTATTTTCTCGGCATAGAAATTCCAGACTGAAAAGTTAGAATGAACAGGAATAAGAAACCGAACTGAAAAGAAAATTACAGTAAAGAGAAAATAATTTAAATAGAAAAATACAGAAAAAATAATTACGTCATATCATTTTTTGTGATGTTTCCTTACAGCAGTACAGGAAGAACTTTATAAATATAAAAATAGTGCTGCCATCTTACAGCACAATTCAGCTAATTATCTAAATTCAACCAATGGTAGCATAGTTTAGATTTAAGTGCCTTGTAGACTTTCCAGTACGGATTAAATTTCATGAAGCAATAACACATTTAAGAAAATTAATCTAATGATTTGCTCTTTGACCCACAATCCAACCCATGAAAATGGATCATGGAATCACAGAAGAAGAATCTAATGATTTGCTCAGAATTTGTTATAAATTTTGGATATATATATAAATGAAGCTAAATTTGTTAGTTGGTGATACTGTTAGTCTTATTTTAGATGAGATATTTATACTTTTTTGTCAAATAACTATATGTACATAACATTAAGAAACTGGTAATTTTACTATTTCATATCAAACAACAAGCAATCATTACTAAAAAGTTTTTCGAAAAATAAATTTCTATCCTCATGATACGTAAGTAACATGAAATTACTTCGTAGACAATAGAAATTTTTAAGAAAGAATTCCTTTTTATAATAAACAAGTACTTCCTTTATGAAATATTTTTGTAAATTATGTGTACAAGATATTAATGGATTTATCAGGGGATATGTGCTAATTAATTTATTAAAATATAATTGCCGTAACAATGAATTAAAAATTAATTAGAAGATTAGTTATCTCTGAAGATAAAAAGTTTTTAATCACTTCAAACATTATTTAATTAACATCCCATACTAATCCTCCTGAATAAAATAGCTAAAGAAAATTAAAAACGCGACTTTAAGAGAATGAACGTGTACATGAAGAAAGTTTGAAAGTTGTTGTGTCCTCAAAGTTTGGTCTTATTCAATGTACGAGCAACAATGAAAACTTTATACTAACTTTTCTACAACACCCTAAGCATATACTACACTGGAACAAAACACTTCAAAACTGACGAAAAATTATGTACAACAGGTTCCAGCTAGGAAGTAGGAAGTCAAAGTTCAATCTAAAAATATGAACCACAAATGTTATTTCAATGAAAGAAAGAAAAGTTTTTTTTTTTTCGTAACGAGAATTTTAATATTCAGTTACAGTTAAAAATGTTTTGAAGAGCGTTGAGAACGTGTATCTTGTGTTTTGAATATGAAAGTACCTTTTGGTTATTCAAAGCTTTCTCGCTTTTTATAAAAGGATATCACTGAAAGGTACGAGAGATGGAATATTAATAGAGTATATCAAATATGGATACGAATGTGTTTTTAAATTATTTATATTTTGCACCTTATTTAAGGTTTTGAATAAAAACCTTTGTGTGGATTTAGAAGATTGATTTTGAAGTTTATGAAATTGTTAATGATCATGTTATAATTATTTAACGTGATGAAATAGTTAGATTTATTTCATAAAGCTGCGTACAAAAATATTACTTTGGTTTATACACTCTTAAATTTTCTACCCTAGTTCTTATTACATGACATTTTTTATACCGTACGTAGAAAAATTTATTTCTCTATTTGTCACAAAATAAAAAAAAAGATACATATTTTCAATGCTCAGTGGTATACAAACAGAATGCAGTTTAACTGAACTGATTTATTTGCTTTTCTAAGTCACAGTTAAAATGTATTATATCATACTAAACATTATTTACAAAAACCGACATTCTTTGTTCCGTTCTATTATATTTACCTGCATCATAATGATTACGGTTGACACGAAGAACTAAAGAATTCCAAAACCATAGATAGTACAATTGAATTTGATTAGCACAAAACTCAAAGCGTGTACCAAAAAATTTAACAAAATATTGGATAAAGTATAGGTGAAACATCAGAATACTTTTCGAGTAATAAGTGTAAATAAACGACTAAAATCTAACTGAATTTACAATATAAATATATAGCTTTTGTAGTGTAGATAAACGAATAAAAAAAATAATAAAGAACTCTGTTTTGGCGCTACGATAAGTCCACTATGACCACGACATACTAAAGAATTCTACAACATTACTTTCTCATGCAGATATCACAAAAAAACTATAAAAAAATATCGTACTTTACAAATGATACAGCAAAGTTATTATTCCTTAATAATAGGTTCTCCAGTCTCTAATGTTGAACTATTTTATGATCATTTCCCTTTTGGATACAAGAGCAAATACCCAACTCAACATTTGTCTAGTATAGCAGAAAATATAATTGAGCAATTAATGAATTTGATCTTCCACTCAGAAAATACTGTTCCATTAACAGAAACCTGCAATTACAACGTAATACTAATTAGGTATCGAAACCCTAATGACTGTTCAAATCTATATATGTCTTCATTCTAGGAAATTCAATTAATTTGTTGGTTATAAGATACACTGTAGCCTGAGGACCTGTTAAAAAAGTATTAATTGTTCTCTATTTTTATTGCCAATTCTTCATTTCTCATTACTGTATGATTTTAGAGATGTTTTGTAGCGTTCAGGTTACTCATTATAAGAATTCGGTTGACAATGAATTCATCTGATGAAACAGTCTTGTAAAAATTAGAAATATGAACTTAATTGTCAGTTGAGAATATTTTTATTTTGAATGTACTGTATAACCACTTGAATAAAATTGTAATGAAAACCAGTTCACATTCATTTATTTTTGTCTATATCGTACATCACCAAGAAGCAGAACTGTTGTGAAATAGTAAAATCATATCTCATCATATCACAGAGATATTAAATTTCTAAAACAACTTCTAAGCAATAATAACAATCATTTTGATGTGTCTTATAAGCACAACAATAATTGTGTTAAGGAATATTTTCTCACTTGGCTGAAAAGTGAATCCGATAATTGTGAATGTTCTATTCGCTGCTATACACAATCGGAAACTGAAAAGCACCGCTCCAATCAATATTCCTATAATGTAGTATCGTAAGCTTCTACTACTCATACTGTTTGAAAGTATCGGTAGAGCACCAATTGGTCTGTAAAGTACAAACATTATTGCCATGTCACACATATGGTAGCTGTCACAGCTGGAAAACTGCGAGAGATAAATGGATTTTTATTTCTCATGTTTTTTACGCGTTTGAGCACTTGCACAAAAGAGTGCTGGAGATGTTTTCTAACACATCAGTTATATTTGTTTACGTATGTTTTGCATTATCTCTTTGTCACTTCAACTTTAAGAAAGTTGATTTCTGGGTGAAACTGAGTTTAAAAAGACTAGAACGTTGATGGTAATGTAATATATTTTGCGTCACTTTGGCGCTACAAATGAATTTGTTTTGGAAAAAGTTTTGCATTGCAAAAACATTATGCTTTGAAAAATTATTTTTAATGAACTGAATGAAATCAAACATGGATTGTGAGAATACTGCTTCTTATATAATTATTCAATTTTACTATATGACGTACGAAAAAAATGATGCATTTTATAGTACAAATGCAGTATCATTTCAGAGATAATACTAATTTTCGTTCTCTTATACCATCAGTAATAAGCTTAATTTTTAAATAATTTTAATAAGACAGTGTTTATTCCTCAGGCCAGGTACATAATTTGAATTTGGAATTGAAAAGATTACGTTGTGGTGCCTGCTGTATCGAAGTATAAAATGAACTTACCATTATTTTCTTGATTTGAGCGTACTAGTATATTTTCTTATTTTATAATTTGAAGCCAAATAACTTCATATTCCATTTTAATCAAATATTTAATGAAATGTAAAAGTGTGAATTAATAATAATGTTTCTGACAGAAACAAGCTATCCAGACCATCAAATGAATATTTAAATGAACTGACGAGTCAATCAATGTATTGTGCCATTGAGCGACAGTAGTTGGATTATTGAAAAGCTCCCATTACAAAATCCCACAATACCTGTGTGTATACATTCAGCACGTTAAAAATACAATCATTCACATAGATTTGTGAAACTACATACAGACAGACAGCAGGCTATTTGCAGCTCTTCTTCACAAACGACGAGATAATCACGTATTAACAGTGTGAGTATTAACAGTGTGAATGCATGTTTTGTAGTTTCCGTGAGAATGAAAAGTAAACAATAGATCATTTAGTGGTGTCTATCTCTCACTCTATAACAATCGGTGTGGAAATAAATTGGTTTTGATATCTATCTCGTAATCATAAGAGATTTTAAATTATAACTAAATCATGCAAAAAAGTCAAATAAGGAACGAAGAGCATACGCAATGAGTTTGAAATCTATAATAAGTTTTACGTTTTCAATAGTGATTTATTAATACCACCAAACTTTTTGAATTGGGGAACTTCACATTCGTTACAAGTAAATAATATTTAATTTTTATAGTAGAAAAGTTTACGTTATTTTCCAGTTTTTAATTAAATAAATGAATAATGAGAACATAATACAGTTGCAGTGAAAAACCCATACTCGTTTTCTGTATTTTGAGTGCAAAATGATCCTTTCCTTTCCCTCTTATTCTCGAATAAGCAAAATCTATAGACTTTGCAGATTTACTCTTGAACTTTCACAGCTTTGAATTCTTTTCTTTTTCTTATTTGAGTGGGCAAAATACAGTAAAAAACAACAAAATGGTTGCAAGATTCTAAACACCAAGTGTAAAACTGAGAATTTCCTATTAAATTTCAGTAAAATATGTTTGCAATGATGATGTCGACCCAATATTTTGGATGAATACGACGTGTATGAGGAAATATTACATAAGACAGAACAAGTTACGTTAAAATGGTTTTATTATTATGCTAACGGTCCTTTTAATACATTAATGAGCTAGCAGGATGATACTGAAATATTAGGTTACTTTAAGGAAATTCTCCCTCCTCTTTCGAACCCCGAAATGCTCGAAAATTCAATTAAGCTTAATTAACACACCAGCATACACTATGTTTTTATTATATTAAACTTTACATGAAATTTTCAGAGTTTCTTGCGGTTAAAACTTATCTAAAATCATGCGCGTGTTTAAATAAAGCTAATATTTATCATCTTCACACATGTTTTTATTTAGTAGTCAATATAATTGGCTTTACAAATTATAGAAAGTATAAACGACTATAGTGAAAAATATTGAATTTCCAAAATACAGCAGATATTTACTACTCTCTTCTTATTGGTAAGTACATATAAATCTCCTATACACAAACTACGTAACAAAAATCTCTATTTCCGTCTAATAAGAATCTGGCTATTCTGTTTGTATAACTCTACATAAACATATATACATTCGAGCAAAACCTTATTTGTAAAATAAATTTGCAGAAAGTGCACATAACTTTGAAAGTTACGAATTCCTTTTGCATCTTATTTATGTTGTGATCAACTAAACCGAATATTTTCTCCTTCTTTCTATTTCTTTGAAGTAAAAGCAATTACTTTTCAAAATCTGATTTTGCCTACCACGTTTTCAGTCACATTTTTCTTCTCTATTATTGTACATTCGCAAGGTGCCGCCACTAAACTGTTCGGAATGCAACTGCGAAACACTATATATGCAGTAAAGAAAATTGAGTTTCAACATGAAAAAGACGTAAATGTTAGCAGAGAGAAACTTTTTATGCACTTTAGACACTTGAAATGGTAACTAACGGGTTTGTCCCCTATTTTTCTTCCGAAAATGTACAAACTTTTTTTTACATTTGGAACTTGCGAAATTTGTGAGACATTTCTATTCCGCATTTCCCTTTTTTCAGCGTATGTGCCAATATCAACACAATAACCGTCAATTGCTTTTTTTTTCTCCCATTATTTTGAGGGGGAAAGTTGTATAAAAAAGAGTAAAAACCACCAATGAACTAGTATTATGTCGAGATGCACGGATTTAAAATCGTTTTACAAGGTGTGATGAAATAAGAATAATATTGTTAGAAACTCATTTATTTTTATTTATTATAATTACTGTTTTTATACAGATACATGAGGTTTATGTTTTTTCCACAAAATATAAACTGAAAATTTTTAACAAAATTAAAAATCGTGCAAGTAAGGTACTAGGCCTATAAGGTATCAAAACAAATTACTGCATTTGAATGTTCTCTACCGGACTAAAATTACTTTGGAATCTTCTAACTCTGCTGCTATAAAAGAAATAATAATAATTTCTTTATTTTATTTCGATGTAAAGAAGCCGTTGGCCCATGATATATACAACAAGTTTAACTTTTAATGAACTTTCAGTATTTTAAACACTATTTGTGAAACGTGAATTTGAACAATCCATTAATGATATTTTTCCAATTGACATAAGTTTGTTACAACCACGTGATATACAATTTTGAATTTCAGGTTCGAGAATCTAATTCCTTAGAGGAATAATAAGGAATACGTTTAAGAACGGTTGTGCTAAACAGTAGTGATACGAATACAAGTAAATAATATACAGCATTTAAAAACAATACCCTTATAATAACAAAAACTTAAAATTAAAACAATATGGGAACAAAATAATGGCAAAGAGATGAGTGAAAATCTTGTATGAACTATGAAAAGTAACTGATTTTTTTAATTGCCGGAATACTCCATTGAATCTGTACTAGGCTGCATATTCTTCTACTCAAATCATCCAAAATAATAAAACTAAATACTTTAATTTGTACACATCGTTATTTTGACAAAGCCTGTAATCCATGACATTAAAAACATTATAGACATAAAACACATGTATTTTTGAAATCCCCCTGTAGCGTGCATTTGATTGTAGTTGTAATGTGAAAAGTGTATATTACATGTGCATTTTCTATTGGTAGTATAATAGAACCGTTTTTCACCACTCTCACAAATATATATACACTCTCGCTATTGTTTTCAGATTTTAATTTCGTCATGTCAACAGCAAGTTGGCACCAACATGTCAACTCCTTTGTCAGCGAGATTATTTATTTACAAAACGGGAAAAGAGTGGCAGGATTTGCCATATGCCGCTCTTCGTTATTCCCAGCCACGAAAGGACATTGTTACTATATAGGGGAAATATATGATGATGCTTTTTGTGTTTCTATTTGTTCCATTATAAAATAAATAATTCCTTCATTTACATTAATGTTTTAATGTTGTATATGTGAAACGAGTTGTAATATAGATAGGAAGCGCTTATATTCTCTCGGTATAAGCAGAATCGGAGCTAAAAATGAATACCTGATGAAGATATTAATTTATTTTGAATAATTGCAACTAAAATAATATCGTAATACGAATACGCTTTTAACAACACAGTTAATGTAAGTAAAAGAGTAACGAGTAACTATTTTATTGTAAAACTACTTCAACATTTTTATTCTAATTGACTTAAATGGTTTCTTTAGATATATTATTTTAAATCAGCAATTGTACCAGATTTTCTTCTGATAGTATTGTAAAGGATTGATCAAAAATTAACTTTGTTATTTTCAATTTCATTATAGTTTTCGAAATATAAAAGTTTTACTTCGACAGTTTTTATCTGTTCTGAAATTCCGTTAGCGCTTCTTTTTTTTTTACCGAAAATAATAATATGTATTGCAGTCACGGCGTACACATTCACACTCTTCCATAAATCATATACTGCGCCCCCTCCCTCAACAATTTCATCCAACATTTAAAAAAAAGCACCAAACTCAAAATTCCAACAGGACGACTCAAAGTACAACATATACCATCCACATACCCCCACTCTCTCCTAGACTATACGTAGAACACCACTACCCGACATTCTAAGTTAATTGCAACAAAAACCCAAGCGGCATCTCATTTCTCTAATCACGTATGCAAATCTTCATTAACTAGTAGAAGTGTAAATGACCCCTGGGTTATCCGCAGTTTAAGTTCCTCTTCATTAAATGCAGAACATGAAAATTGGAGAGATTATAGAGGATATACTTTTGAGTAGAGACACTCTTATTCTTGTCCAATTCGAAAAGCCGCACAACTGGAGATATGAGAAGTAACGATAAGTACCATTTATCTGTGGCTTTTCTATAGAAGTTGAAGGATATGACCCTGGAGTTTATAGGAGAGGAAATTACTTGCGTGTGTTTGTCGTATTCTCGCAACTTTAGGAAAATGAGGTTCATTTGACCCTTTCACACCGTAAGTTCAGCTAGGGTTCAGCTTATTGCCGTAACTGATAAGAAATGTACTTGCACAATATTACTCTGTACTGTATGTATAGAGTGCACAGTATAAGTGGACTTAGCGACAGCTGCTGCTGGGTTAGAAATTGGAATATGGAGGATTATGTTTTCACCAGACTAGTTTTTTTGAATTTCTAGAAAAATTCTCGTTATATATAGGTTGTTAGTGGTTTTTTCCTATTTTATCAGCGAATAATCTGAAAATTTTGAATGCAAAATCTAATAGACAATAAATTCGTTTTCAAAATTTAATGTTATTAATGTGTAATATATTTTTAAATTGCTGTATTAAGGAGGAATAAATAACTCAATCTTTACAACGAACTGTTAAATTAAATGTTGATAGAATTATTAAATTTAGATATAATTAAGTTTCATCAAAGAAGCATCAGTTATACAATATTTATAGTAATTGCTTTAACAAGTATTTAACAAATGATTCAAAAGTTTGGTTTTCGTCTGAAAAGTTCACTGTCTACAACGGAAATTTGAAACTAAACGAAGCACCTAAATTGATAAAATTAATTTTATTACACACAAATTTTAAAACTAAAAACAAGCCATTTTTGACCGAAAATAAACATAGCTTGAATTATACAATGTTGGTAATTACCAGAGATTCCATATAGTATCTGACTACATTACTCGTCACTATTTTAGATATGAAATAAATAATGTTTAATTATACCATTACTGCATAGACATGATTTATTCAAAAGTTCAGTCAACAACTTCTAATAAGATAATACGTCGAAGTAATTACAAAAATATGAAACAATGAAGAAAATTGAAGCAGTACATGAAAGTAAATATTGCAAACTTCAAACGAAGAGTAATAATTATAATGTCCAATTAGGACCTTTTACACAAAATTAAGCTGTATGCTTTTACCAAGGGAAATTATACGAGAAGAATAGGTATGCATAATTTACTCCTCCTATATTTAATTAACGATGCTTTTCTGCGAAAAACATAAAATTCTCCACTCATAAAAGGGAACATATTCCATAAAAAAGGAAAGCAAGTTAATAAAAGTGTCCGTCCTCCAGCACATTGTAAATGAGTTAAACCCCAGAGTGATGAAGATAAAAATTCCAAATTCACTCTTTCTACTGGTAGATGTACGAAGGGTAATAAAAAGTATTGCGACAGAGGATTGTCAATGAACAAAGACTACTGTTTACAATGTTTCTGAATGGAATATGGACAATGGGAGAAATATTTTTTAACCATCCACAATTGGCGTTATAACTATTGCTTTTCTGAGTTGAACTTTTCGTTCAGATACTGGTGTAACGCTATTTTCTGTTACAGTATTCGTTTTCAACTATATATCTCGAAAACAATATATGCAAAAGTGCATTAATATAATTATTGCGATTTAACTATTTTTATTCCGTAACACAACTTCCACTGTTTCATCTCACAATTGTACTGAAACTGTTTGACTTTTTACAGATAAATCTGTTATTTTGATAATAATTCATGCATCAGGCGGAAATTATCACCAAAGAGAATAAGTCAGTAGTTGGTTAATAACGAAGTAAGTTGATCAAAGGTCTAAGATTATATATAAATAATTATAAGAAAAGTAAGTTCGAATTTAATAGTCATAGAAATTGTTCGTTTTTGATACCTTTACAGCCTAAGAATATTGCACACAAAATTTGCATGTAGCAAATTACGTTTTACGTTTATTAAAAACCTCAGAAACGCGTAGTTTACTCAAACATTATATTTTATTTAATTTACTTCGAACCTCTACTTTTGCAATATCACCTTTAAAACCTCAGATAACTCCAAAAATTTCCACCCTTCCCTCGGACCACTAACAATGTCTAAAAGAACCCTTCCCACTACTCCTTTCCAGCAGACGATGCTGAGCGAAGGAACAAGTAGACTCATTGAATTGTACTTTCGTCTCAGAAATCCACTTCACTTCTCTACTGCAATAAAGACAGAAACGGAAACTGTTAAAAGTCTCTGCACTTCATAATGGCGGAAAATGGAAAGGTAGGACTTCCCTTCAAAAACGCCAAATGGAAAGAAACAGGTCTATTTGCGGCTGGAAAGGAAAACGGTCTTCGACGGTGTTGGACAGACCAGGGGAACAAATTGAACGAAAAGGTATTACTTCACATCACTACTACTACACACTCATGAATATTTCAAGTTTGGAGGTTTGAGGTTTTGCTTCAAAAGAATAAGGGTTCGTGAAAGTTTATTTTCTACTTTAGAGGGAAATCGAATTATCAAAGAAATTAAGTCTGGAGCTCATCGCTTTCCTTATACTTGGAGTTTAACGTGATTTACTGGAGTAGGTCAGGGAATAGTGCTCATTTTAGAATTGTTTAGGGTATTACAGTATTTGTTGTTATTTTAAATCAATGTTTCTGGTTGGTATTGTTACAAATGTATAGTGTTTAAACTTTGAAGCTATTTCTATATTATAAATTTTTAATTGTTCCTTTAAAAACTTCAATCTACTTTCTTATTGATGCATTGTTTACCTTTATTTCTTCAACAGACAAAATATTCTTATTACATTCATTAATTTTGGAAAAGGTATATTATTATTCGGAAAAATTTAGACAAGTACTATAAATACTATAGTATGTTGTTTATACTCTGTATTCGATCTTAAGAGCTCAAATCGATTAACTCTTCAAAATTGTTTTGACAGCAAACCCATTGTTGTCCACCTGTTTAGGTGGCTCAAATTGTCTATTTTCTATACAAATCGCAACTAGGTCAAATAATTTAAACAGACTAACAAGGGATTACCAGTTGGTGGTTGTCAGAAACACCCTTGATGGGCTGATCGATTTAGGCTCATAAGATCGAATACAGAGTATACATAATAATATTCGTAATTTTGAATTGAAGGAACTAGGTGATTATTTAGGATAGCAATGACTAATTTTCACATACTAAACTTAATCAAAATTAAAAAAAAAAAAATACTTATTAAAATTGACACATTGTTTTAGTATTAGAGGATTACATAACAACTTTGTAGGTCACAACAACTAAATTTGGAACAAAAGTAGAAGAATATCCTACAATCTTCGATATAAAAAAGCAGTTTTAATTTATTCATCAAATATATAAAAATGGAGTAGCTTGATAAGTCGATTTCTGATGTTTCATCATAATATTACTCCATAGTAAAGTTAGTCAGTTTTGAGTTAGAAGAATTCACACTGACTTAATATTAAAGTTTCTTCTAAGAAATTAAAAGAAACCCACAGAGAACTGACTTGCTATTCTGTATTTTCATTTTCTATCTATCTTTGTTTCATCTACTATCCTTCTAAAAAGACTTATCCAACACTAGTTCTGGAACTGACCCATACTTCGTTCATTATATTTCTTTCTATCATAATGCAGTAAAAGGTGGACAAATGCATCATCTGCAACATTGAGCATCTAACCAAGGAATACGGCCACATCTAGACTGTCACCAAAAATTAGATTTAGGAAATTTCGTATCCCAGTGCCAAAGCGTCACCAGCAAGGTTTCCCAACCGTTCCGTGACACTTTGTCTCTTCCAGAATACTCCCCCTCTCTCATTCTCTTCATCGATAGTGTTGACAGATGGACAAAATTCTATTTTATGATTCTGCACATTCGATCAATTGTATTTTACTCTTTTTCATCGAAAATTTACATATAACAACAATATAAAAAGATGATAATGCTGAAACCGACTTGATGAAGATATAGTGTCTGTAACCAGTGTTAGTATTTTCAAGAAATTGTTAAAAACAAATTGACATTTATTCGAGGCAAAAGGGTCCTAAGCCTGATCCTACATTATAGCAAAATGAAAAAGTGGATAATTGAGTCAGTACTTCTTATTCAGTTATGTGTTACGAAATAAGTGACATTTATATTTTAATTTAACATATATTTTCAAATTATCAGTTAAAAATATTACAGAAATCCATATTCCATTGGAAAGCAGTTTTTCAATCGAAATAATGTGGGTGAGAATTTATTTCGGAACCACCACACATTCGATTTCTCCCAAAACATTAGTAATTTGTAAAGTTACGAACTGCGAAAAACTGAAATAAAATAGAAAATACAAATGCAATGTTTTCGTCTTCAATTTTGTTGATTTTAAAACCATGCCTTAAATTACAAACGTACCCAGTTTTCACACTATTACAACAAGATGTGGCATATTTTGGAAATGTTCATAAAATTTCTCTGTCAACAAATTTGTAAAACAAGAATGTTTCTTTCCCAGTTTTAGATGGATATTCACAGATGTGGATTAACTGTTAATAAATGTGATGCGCTTATACTCCATTTAGATTTAGTAAAATATTAATTAGTTGAGTAGAGACATAAATAAAATCATTTACGTATATATGATTTTTCTATAAGACGGAATATTTCTTAAAGGGTTACTTGCAACTAAATTGACTTTTCTGATATTATAAGATAATATTAGTCTTCTTGATATAAATAACCCATATTATTTTTCTTACCTC
>JAQIWE010000644.1:0-20382 GCA_034698565.1 Campodea plusiochaeta | reverse complement strand
CGCTTCCATGTTTAGTAGACTATTCTGTGTGCAAAGAACAGATGACATATCTAAACAATTGAATAACACACCTTCCCGCAGAGTTTATATCAATGTTTGGTTAATGCGAGACCATTCCATTCTATTGTTTTCTTATCTCAAATAAAATGCAGATAGACGTAAGTGTAAAAATCAATTGAATAATGTAGATAGAGAGGAACAATTTGTTTTGCACTTAAATCATGAAGTCGTGATAAATCACTTCCTAGTTGCAGTAGTTCATCGAAGTTTAGAACCTATTTCACTGTATGAATTTATCAGATACGGTAGATAGATAAATGTATTTATTTAACCTTCTATTTTCATAACAAATTGTTATATATAATACAAAATATCACAAGTGTATGACAATAGAAACAAAAAAAATATACATTTGAAACATTAAAATAACTGCAATCTTAATTGAAAAATTTACAATACTCATCATTGTTCTGATTGATTTGTGGATACTTTAATATTTGACTTTGATTTTTCGGACAGAGAACAATGACATGTTGAAGATCTCTAATTGCATTATTACTGCAGTCATCATATACAGAGTTTGGACATTTTACAATATGAATTTATTGTGATTTTTAAAATTGACATTAGCTTACAAGTGTTAGAAGAGTTACATTTCAAAGTAAAATAAAATCGCGAACTATACTCTGAGGAGTGTATTAGTATAACTTAGTGGTGACATCAACTATTGATGCAGCGGGTATCTTCTTCAATCAGATGATGCCCATGATACAGATCGTCACATAAAATATTTCTATAACTTTGAAAAAAAAAATCTTAACTCTTCTCAGATTGTTATAAATTACTTCACGTAGTTTACCTCTGTAGTTAAATTCCTTTAATTTATGATATAATAAATTATTGATAACACATAAAAAAATCAAAGTACAAATAAGTTCCTCCCAGTATCTTCCGTCTCAAACGAAAGAGGGATCGATGTACAAAAACAAGACAAGGTCATTCTCTGACCAATTGCCATAAGTAAAGAACCGTTGAAATCACCACCCTCTGATACAATACTATCTCATAGTCATAGCGAGCAAAGAATTTTCCAAAGTAGTATCATTAATAATTCAACTTCTTATTGGTCCAGTGGCTAGTGCTTCCGTAAATGAGGGTGGAGTAATGTTTTAATATGGTGTGTGGTAAACTTAGTTCTTGGGTGTGGAATATAGTGGTAATGTTCAAGGTCGCTACTAATGTGTGTTCTTGACTTCTGTTGATACTCCAAGTCTTTCTATCAGCATGAGCTCTTGGGAATTAGTAGGAACTCCAAATCCTATTATCATATTTTGCTCCTGTGCGATTTTAAGTATGATTTGAAAACGGATAAGTTTTGGTTTGTTCGGAAGATGTATCTCTCCGCTAAGGAAACTGGGATTCATCACATTTTACTCTTGGTGAGTTACAATTTACAATGTAGGTTTATATCGATCCGATACAGGTCAGAATAAAGGTTACGGTAATGTTGCGAAGAAAAAATATACCTATAGTACTGCAGATATTTAGATAAATACAAGAATATATTTTTGCAAACATCCGATTGTGAAAAATATATTAATTTATAAAAAATTATTATTTATTTGAAGTTTTCCCTTCCAAAAACTTACCTGTAATGCCCATATATTATAAATTCATTCGTATCCAATCCAGAAATCAGCAATATCACTATCAGACCATTGAATCGACGACTTCCTGAAACGGCTCTAAGGAAAAATGGATCACGCTGGGCAATAATATATCAAATTCGGGAAGTTATTAGACTATCTAAAACATAAATTTTCATTCTTACTTTAGGACATACTATCTATAAATTATAATCAGCAAAATAATTGGATATTTAAAATGTGACGTCACTGATATATACTGAATGAATTCCCTTATCCTTTTTCGAAGGGTCGTGACTCGTGAGGAAGATAAATCTGATAATAAAGTAAAGAAAAAATTTCTTATTATTCGAAACTGAACTTGTTTCAGGTTCTTTGATTTTGTCAAAACGTTTTGCAGTAGATCTACTAGTAAAGTAAGAATAAAAATACGGTAACGGGTTCTGTTATGCAGTTACCTGTAGTCTGGTGGTTGGACATCAGACTGGGACGCAGGAGGCCCGGGTTCTAATCCCGGTCAGCGCCAAATTATTTAGGCGCTCCGCTTGTAAATCTTCTATATGAATGCTGGGGCTCACCCAATTAAATGGGTACAACAGGGATGAAAACCCTTGACGGTATAAATACCAGCCGAAGAATGGTACTAACCACACCAGTTTCTTTGTTGAGGTCTAGAAAGCATATCCGTGCACCCCAAGTGCCTTCATGGCATGTATAGCGTGATAGTTTACCTTTTTAGATGTGTTCTGTTACTTCAAGTATTTACCATTAAGCACATTTCGTACAATAATAATAATTATTCAGTATATTCATATACAGAAAAACACGACTACGACTGCAAGCCTGCCACCTTCAGGATTCAGGATTTAACACGTATCCTAAAGCAAAAAAACTCTATTCCGTAGGCTATACATCCAAATTTACTGCTAGTTGTTTAATTCTTCATTGGTGGGATAATTTTATCTTTAAACTTACTTTCACAGCTCAAACCGGGTAATTTAAAATAAAGATAATTATAAATACATACTACCATACATGATTGAATTCTATAGTATAAAATATAAAGAAAACATGTAGCATGCAGCAATTGTTATAAACTATCAATAACTGTCCTTTTCCTTCTTATTTTTCTCCTTCAGTTGTATAACATTCAACAAATAAGCAATATATGTTTTTCTGAAGTAACCAACCATGGAATGTAGCAGATATAAAGAAACGCTGATGAACTCTTATTAAATCCAGGAATTCAATTATTATCTTATACAAAATCTGATAAAAGAACCAAAACGATAACATTCCAAACATTATAAAAAAAGAAAAGGAAAACGAAAAAAAAAAAAAAAATTTAAAAAATACTGTCCTCAATAAACCTCGAACCCACACCCTCCGTATCTTGAATCCAACACATTATTCACTGGGCTACAGCCCCTACAGGTGCTTCATACCTCAGCTTCCTGTTAAGAGGATAAGCTTCAATCTAAATCTAATAACGGTTTTCGAAGGATTTTATCGGAAACCGGTAAATTTAGAAAGTTATAGTTAATTGTGTAGTGAACTAACTATTCTATTCTTGTAATGTAATATTATTTTTGTACATTATTTATAGAACTTCATTTAATTTCAAGAGTTATACTCGAGAGGTTGAAAGCATAAGAAACTAGCGGAATAATAAACAGAGCAAGTTTTGTTATAGCAGAATTTTTATACGTAACATCTGTATAAATTAACAGAAATAACGATGCAAATTAACAAAATATATGCTGACAAAAGTTACGGTAATTATTGTAATTTTCTTCGGTGATTGCATACTGTGTTCTGTAAGTTTACAAAAAGTTTGGTAATCACAGGAAAACAGAAAATGTTTGGTAAATTTCACAGAACATGTTATGTAAGTTTACAGATATTTTTTACGATATCTATACAACATATAATTCGAAAATAAATATCGCTAAAAATTATGTTAAAAAATGCCAATTGTAAATTTTTGATACTAAGATAAAAAGAGTGATCAATTTGTTTTGTCATTTTAATTGCCGTAGATCTTTAGCAATTTCTTCACCATATTTATAGGCTTACGGTAACACCTATTTTCTGGTACAAGTCTACACCTATTTTCTGGTACAAGTCTTGCAACCATGGCTTTATACTTAGACTATCTCGGACCATATACTATTTATATGCTCAAAAGTGTTATACAGTATATCGTAATATTAAAATGGCATCTAAAATATTATGTTGCATGCTTTGCTGAAAACGTATAATTTACGTGATTCTTCCAGCAGCTTTCGAAATCCTTACTGTCTACTTTTCTCACAGTCAGTATTATATAATCCCCATAACTTTTGTGTTACAACTTATAATATATACTTTCACAAAACATGGAAAATTTCTTAAACCTGTATTTTTTCCGACGGGAAGCCATCTTTCCAACACACATATCCCGTTTTACTTTCTTTGTTCTCTATTGTACTCGCTTTCTCTAGAGACCGATAAGCTGTGTTGGAAAAGATAGGTTCCCTCAGGAAAAAAATACCCCTTTTAATCATTATTTTCAGGAATATCGATTTAATAATGGTGCTTGATATTATTATTAGTTGTTGATTATTTTAATATAATTATGTAAATATTTGAAATTGTTGAAAACATACCTTTTACTTTTTCTTACATATATTTTAAGGTATGTTTTCAAAAATTGATAAAATACTGCTCCTTAGTTCAAAAATATAGGGAAGTTCAAAAATGTATTATAGAGACCTGTACGGGACGAGAAATCTCATGATCGCCCAAGGGCGGGATGGGCATGGGCCAGGATGGGTCTTAAAATTTTTAAATTGTATGTGGTCGGGACGGGACGAGCTTTAATTCAGGATTTCCATAAGGCAGGCGGGCATTACTAAATAATGTACCGTCGTCGAAAAAATAAAAATTACATTTTTTACTGGCTATTATTTAATATAGCTCACTCTTTTCAATTCTCCAACATAATTTTATAGGATAGGTTTATAACGTGAAAAATAATAAGCGAAACTTGACAAAATATATGTTTAAAATTTTGGCGAAAAAGTGCGGTCCGGGACGGGCATTAGTTTTTGAACCAATGGACAGGGCAGTCCGGGGAAAATATTTTTGTTGGTGGGACAGGCCGGGAAATATTTTGCAGGTCCCACGGGTGGGGACGGACTCAAAATTTAAGTCCCAAATGTAGAAGTATGATTAAACTTATTACATAATTATCTTTTGTTTTCGTTCATGAGCTGTAATTATTTCATTATATTTATTTTGGTACTCAATATATTACCGCTAGTTATAGCATCAGAATTATTATTAATCCTGAAGACCTTAACTTTCCTTTTGTATTTATGGTAAAAAAAGCGTTGATTCTCACGAAAGAAAGAAACATAGTTTATTATTGAATTATTATATGCATATAGGGTGACGCCAAACAAAAGGACAATAATTTTTGAAATGAAATATTGTTGAATATACTGAAGCTACAAACTAGAATTAAAAAGAAAATCTAGTTCTTTTTCGGAATTTTATTATACAACTAAAATATTTCTAAAAACTCATTCGTTAATTTTTCATCATCTCCCTGTATCCTTCCTTCTGAAATTAAAAAATCACAATCTATCAATTGAAAATATTATATACAGAACATTTGCTTGACTGTGAAATATTTGGTTTTATAACTTTTTATTTCTTTACCTTTTTATCTCATATAATAAATTTTGTTTTCTCTTTTATTTTCGTATTTTTCCATGCATTTTCCCCTTTATTTTTATTATTATAATGTCTGAAATATTATTGTATTGATCATAATTAATATTATAATAGTAATGGTTAGGAGGAAGGTAAGTAGGTTAGGAGGAAGAGAGCCCTAGCTGTATCACTATACAGAATTATTATTATTATATTACTGTCAATAAGGTTATTCAAAACAAGAGATCTAAAATTTAATTCTTGAACGCAACCGGTACCACTTTCAGTCAAACAAGTTTTTTTCTTGTAATCGCTTCGCCTATTTAATAAATCGACTTCTTCAGTGCCAAGCAATATTAAGACAGTATTTTTGATACAAAATCGTATGTTTTATAAGTGGACTGTGAGCATTAGGAGAATATAAACTAAGTTACATTTTAGAAAGAAAGACCAGTGATAACCATAATAACTTTAAAAAATCGTCTGAAATAAATTTATCAACAATAAAATATTATAACATCGTCTTATTTCTCGAAAGTTGAAACTGACAAACAATAAATTTTCTACTGGATTTTACTTTTCATCAATATTGACAGTCTGTAATTAACATTATCATCATTTTATAATGGAATTCACCTGAAAGAAAGGGAGAGCGGGGATCATTGTAATTTCATTTATTTTTCATTAATTTTATGGTATTCACTAAACAACCTAACAGGCGAAAACATGTGTGTAGGAACTGGAGTAATTGAAGATAACAATAAATGTGCATTTCAGCATTAAAAATTAATATTTTTGAATAATTCAAGGCAAGAGTAACGCATAAGTGTATCAGGAATTAATATAAATATATTTCATGATTACCAAACTTATCTATTGGCCGAAAGCGATCGAACAGTTTCTCAGGGCGACCAAGCATATTTGAATGATAATCAAGATATTTTACATGAATGGCTGAACAGTTTTTCATGGGGACTAAACATATTTTAATGATAAGAAAACATTAGCAAATTACAATTTTCAATAAAACTACAATTTAAATTTCAAAATTTATTTTCTCTTATGTGTTAGAACACTATATAACACTCTGTCATAAAAGATAATGTTTGTTCATAAAATGAATTTATCACCACTAAAAGTGCTGGATCTTGTTCTGTCATCCTTAAAATAATGTTGTTGTAATAAAATATGGTCTTAAACTTCCAAAAATAGGTATAATTTCTGAAATTTTCAGCTAACAAACTTTATCAAGAGAATATAAACACAGAAAACAATACAATTATAAGGACTAAACAGAGGACAAAAAAATAATACATTATAAAGAATACTTAACTCTCGATAATATCCAGGGCCATACTTATCGTGGATTTTAATCAAATTTTCAGTATTGTTACAGTGCAGTCAAAAACGTTTACTAGTAAATCTGACCTTGTCACCTTGATTTAGAATATTTAATTGTAATCTTCAAGTATTCCAAATTCCTTGCTAATTTTCTCTGGAACCACTGGAAGCATTGAATCAAAATTTCTGGATTCTAATAGTTTGTACACATCATGAAAAAAGTTCTGTAGTCAAAACCGACCAAGGTTTCGAATTTAAAATTTACATTTTCAAAGTTCTGAGTTGTTTCTTGATTTTCTCCGGAATCACTAGGCGAATCAATTTTTCAGGATTGTTACAGAGTAGGTATATAAAAGAAATCACCAGTCAAAAGCATTCTAGGTTTTGAAATTTTAATTTTCATCGTCAAGTAATCCAAATCCTTTGTTAACCTTTTCAGAAACCACTTGTTTAAACAAATTTCGGGCTGTCCATGTTGGGTTTTGGAAGAAAGTTCAGCATTTGGAATTTTCAATCCTTTTTCCTAATACCTTATTTCAGTTCATTTGCTACGGTTTTATTTCTGAGTAAAAGATACCACACAAAAAATATTAAAAAATTAAAATCAACGCCTTCATTTTTTCCAGGGGAAATAATTTTCTTCTTTTTTATTATACTAATCCTTTACCAGAAAACCTTTATAACGAAGGAATCTAAGAAAGTTATTGACTATATGAAACCGAATATAATTGTAGTAATAATTTATCATCTTGAGTATATATAAAAACGAACATTCTGTATATTTTCTAATACACTATTATAATTTATAATATTTTGTAACATTTGGAAATTTGAAACTATAGTATGTTTCCAAAACATCTTATTGGCTGTTATTTATTTTTATTACACCTTATGGAATTTGTAGTGATTAGCCCTTTCCTCGTATTGAGAGAATGACGAAATAAGCTAAGATAATAAATAATCGAAACTATTTAAATTCTAGAACTTCAGTTTACAGGCTCTGATTTAATAGAGTATATGTACCAAAATGGTTCAATGAAGGTCGTCACAGTTATTTTAAGAGCTATTCAAAACATAAGTAATGAAGAACACAAAATACCAGGTTATCTACATTCCATACATGACATAGAGATTTCAACACAGTCTGAAACAGTATCTCAAAACTCCACAAGAACCTAATACCGTTTCTACAAACATTATATAATGATAGATTATAGATTGATTTCATTGAATGACCTCTAAAATCTGAGAAATGAACGGAACAATCGCTTAGAATAAAACGAAGGAAATACTTCATAGCAAAATTCCGTGTGAGAAACAAAAAATATATATAGCAAGAGCGCGAAATTCTGGTGTTGTTGTCTTCAAATACGGCCTTGACAAAGGACCGCGCCCAGACGTGATGACCTGTGAGGACCACGTGAAATAAGAATGATTCCATTCTTTCACATGCTGGGAAAAGATCGGAAATAAACTATTGTATTAAAATTGGATTACCAAATTAAATAAAGTTTAACTTAAGAATACAAATAACATCATTTACTATTTATTATTTGAAAAACTGTCTTCATTGAAAGTGTACTTCTTTTAATGTAAAAAAAACGGCCAGACGCCCTTCTTGATACTTAAAAAGAAAAAAAACTTGTCTCTATTGCTCTTTACTTACAACTGTCACATTCCACTCTATAACGGAATATTATTCCATTTTTAATGTTGTTTTCCAAATCAAGGTCAGTAAGTTTATTTGCACGAGACTGACTATATAGCTAGAAACCAGAAATATATCTGTTGATTTTGTTATAAGACGTGTGTGTGGTAGTGGAAAGAACTTTTGATTTTCCATATGCGGTCAACATGATTATAGATTAGCATTATGTAGGCAGCTCACTCTTTTTGATATCGGTTTACATCACAAAATTCACAAATCATTTAAAGTAGTCTACCCTGAAGAGGTATACAACTTCCTTATGAGTTATGTACTAGGGGTCTATGGCAGTTCTACCACTTTGAATGCTTCGAATTTCACATTATGGTTTGTAACCCAAAAGCTAAATACATCAAGAAGGTGTACATATCCTTTAATAGCTGCAGTTATCTGTGTTTATGCTGTACTGTAGACAAATGGAGTATCAGTTCATTTTTTAAAGGGTTACCTGCAACTGAATTGAGTTTTCTTATTTAATCACAGAATATTAATGTTTTTAGTATAAATAATTCATATTATTTTCCTTACCATCCAAAACTCACAGGTAGCTGAGAAATGGGCCTTTTCGCGTATTTTCGCAATACAGCGAAACGACGAAGCAACATGATTTGTCCTGTTTCAGGCCGTTTTGTGCTACGGACTGCTACCTTCTAGCATTTCTATAAATCAAAATATCTCTTGAACGGTTCTGTCAAAAAATGTCAAACTTGTTTTAAAAGTTCTTTAATAAGGGAAAGTACAACAAAAACACAGAAAATTGGAAATTAATTATCAGTAGGTAACCCTTTAATGCTTAGCATGTCAGTTATAATAATTTTCTCAAATTACAGTACAGAGATTTACTTTTTTGTGATGCTCGGTCATCCTCAATTTCATCTCAATGCTCGGTCATCCTCAATTTCAGTCAATTTCATCCCCAGTCATTTCCCACCTTATTTTTTTAATAATAAAAATATAAGGAAATGAAACAAAAATAAATTGGGAAATTTTAGCCTACTCTTGATTGAAGTTTAAAATATTTATCATATTTGAAGTAATTGATTAATTTCTTTTTTCTATAATGAATGCTTAAGTGTGGGGACTCGAAAGTTGCACATGCATTTTTCATATACTCTGACTCTCTGAGATATTTTTTATCTCATTCTTTTCAGTTTTGTCACTGTACAATTCAAAATTTTGAATAATTATTATCAAATTAATATGAGACGATACATTTATATACTATAGCCCACATAAGTAGTCTTAATTTGCCTGGTCCTTGTGATATTGCTGAGTATAATCAGAAGCTACACCCATACGGTTTTGTTTGGATTTTATCAATGTTTCAAAATACGCGCAACAGATTAATCGCCATACAGTCATATTAGTTAATTCACAAAATTATAAACAAAGTATATTATCAATTTTATTTACAGTTTATTTTCAAAATATTTTTTTAATAAAATGTCTTCTTCATTATAGGTCTGTAGAGCTACCCAAAATCATCTATTCTTTAACTGGAAAATCATTCAAAAAATAATATGAATAAGTACGGTGAATCTCAATTCAATGTTGACATGTTGTACTGAAATATGAAAAAGCACAATTAATAAGAAAGTATATGAAAGGGGACCAAATGACAGGGGATGAAACTGCTTGGGGATGAAAGTACCGGGATCAAGTGACCAGGAAGAAATTGACTTGCGGAATTGACCTATAGAACCCTTTTTTAAATACAAAAATTTCGATAACTGACAGATTTAAAGTAGTGGCATAATTCCATGAAGATTCTCTAATTTTAAGTTGTGCACAGCGACATCATACAAATGATAACTCTGAATAAATAATAATAACAATGTTGTGAATGTGTCGAATAATGAGCATGACAACAATGAAATAAAAATTATGGATATTGACCTGTTAAATATTATGCACTTATATCCAGTTCTTTACCAGCACCAATATTTTCCATTACTACTGAAGAAACGCCAAGCGCAAGGTATGTCTGCTTATAAAAAAACACGCGGAAAGGCGGAATCGTATTCAATCGTGCGGAAATTATACATAAGCGTAAAGCTACGTTTTCATACTCACATATACTGTCTAATTTATAGGAAAAATTGTTCAAGTCAGTGGTCTAGCAGGTCTCTCTGGGACCGGGAAAAGGCAGATTGAGTGAAACGTTAATTTCGGGGGCCCTGTTGAAGTCAGTACTGTAATATTTGGGGTAATACTCATAAAGTAGACCAAGGTACATCCGATGGTGCGCCACACATGATCGTACCCCCTTCCTACGCTCATGATCAACTTTTATGATATTCCAATGTTTGAAAATTGAAACTGAATTATGGGAATGAAAAAAATTGGAGTGGTAATTATTTAGTGGGAACTTTTCGAGGAAGACTTCAGGTACAACATATAAAAATTTGGGGGATGTGGTACCAAAAGGGGTCATACTAAGACACACACTAAAGGAGAAAACAAGTGAAAAATGAGAAATAACATCGTTTTCAAAGCATCGTCGAATGACCCTCTTTCGTCACACATCCCCCAGATTTTAATATGTTGTACCTGACGTTGTCCTTTGATGTCACTACTCAATAATTACCACTCAAATTTTTTTCCCTTCCCATAATTCAATTTGAAACATTCGGATATTATAAAGGTTGATCATGGGAGTAGGAAGGGGTTACAATCAAGTGTGGCATGCCAACAGATGTGACTTGCTCTACTTTATGGTTCACCACTGACTTAGACGCTTTTGGCTGTAAATTCGACGATACACTCGAGTATGAAAACGTAGCTTAAATGTTGTCTACTTTGAACCAGGGCTGAAACATAGCAAGCTTAAATGTCGTGTACTCGTGTATAGCAGGTGGAAACGTAGTGCGCGGAAATGTAATGCTGCCGTTGGAACGATACAGTAAAAATTGGTGTTCTACTCTATTTGCAGTGTTCATTTACCATATATCTCTATATTCTAGCCTATTTCACATAAAGCAAATAAAAAAAAATGCACCTGAAATAGTAATAAACAAAAATTCAAGGCTCCCTGCAGCGACGTTTTTAATATCCAGTCCGATGCATATTTTGTAAATTGCTTACATTCATTATAATGTTCTCCAGAGGTGGAAATTTTTTTTTTTTTTTTTTTTTCAAAATTTTTTTTGAAAGAAATGTACTGTTTGTAATTTTGGTATGGCATTTTTACATTCAAATTCAGTCATTAGCTTATTTAAATCTGAGTCATGAAGGTAACACTGTGCTAGAGTAGTATCCAATACTTAAAGAAAACAAGTTTTGATATAAATAATTACAATCTGTTATCTGATTTTACATTTATACAAGTACGTATGTTGCTCTGATTTTCAACTAATTAAAAGAAGTTCCTATATTTCATTGAATGTTTTATATCTCATTCGTTAGGGACAATGTTTGCGGAGTGTCCACGAAGAATCTAAATGCATTTTTCATTCTGACACGATACAAGCACACTCAGCAGCAAGTCCAAAGATTGTAAAAGTCAAGTTTGAAATACACATAGATATATAATTGCTTGCTTAACTGGAATTTCATTATGAGATCTTCAGAAAGATTTTTCTTATTTTAATCGTTGTGATACATCAAATAATCTTCAAAACATCAACGTGAACATCATGGAAGAAAACAAAATAGGTTTATGAATAAACCTTTTGACAGAATATTTTTCTACTGGAACATATTTTTTATGTATAGAGAGATAAGTAAGATATTGCCTGGAGCAATCACGACTTTCTCATTCGTGTATTTCATATTTCTTGTCTTCTCTGTTAATTCAATTATTTATCATCTACGTCTAGATTACGTGCACGTGTTTTGTCACATATAATGTTTTTTTCTCTGTTTTAGTAGACAGAAAAATGCATGCAATTCGTAACAGTTTCCTTGAAGAATGACTTAGCTGATATTTAGTGAAATAATAAGCTACAAATATACACGTACATGATAGGTGGATTTTTTTTTTATTTGTTTGAATTTTCCAAATAGTTAAAAGTGTTGAAGAATGAAAAATGGACCTTGAGATAGTTGAAAAATAATGTAATGGTAGGAACGTGGTAATCAAGGTGATTGATGTTCTTTTCTTTAATTACATGTTTTAATTCATTAAGACAATAAAAGTGTTTAATGTTACACTTATTGTAAATATGTAGATTTCTCACAGTAAAGTGGGGATTTGGCGTTTCTCTGCTGTTACAAAAATTATTAAACAAAATTTATTATAATATTCTCAAGTAAGTTAACATTATCCCAGCACGACCACTCTTCTACTTTTTAAATCCATTTATACTTTTTTGCAAGTATCTATTAATAACATCTGTGAACGTATGAAATTTATTTTAAACATTCTGCTTCAGTATGCTTAAAGTAACTAAAGCTTATGGATTTGCTGAATGTAAATGTGAAGCTTTGAAATAAGTATTTACTAAAATTAAAATGAATGTGAAAATGTTGCATGTTTTGAAATTTATTTAATTAATTAAGAGCTAAGCATGTTTATAGATATAACATTGGTGCTGTTTTGTATTGTTCGTAATATAACCAGCAGTAATGGTGTGTATATATCAAGATACAATTATATTGTATCTTGATAACCTTTCATTGAGAGTTCGAACGTAATTTTCCAGTTTTTACAATGACTTTCTTCTTATTATTACCAAAATTAGTCTCCAATTATTTTTTCATTAGCAAAACATTGTACAGGGTACCCCAAAAATATTTGGTCCAATTTTCAAATAAGAATATCTCAAACAATATTTACTCTAGAGAGTAGAGAGATGATTCTACTACCAAATTAAAGCTCTTGCTATGTCCTTTCGGACAATATTTGGTTTTGTGGATCTAGGTGGTATAACTTCGCCACCATGGTCAATAATTGTACATTGTTACAGAGTGTATTTTTGTTGTTATTCAACTTTCTTTTCCTCAGAAAGAATAAAAAATAACACGAAAACAGACACATTTTGATCATTGTTGTTAGAAACTATTGTAATATTGAAACACAAGTTAATGGCTGTCTGGAATGAGTCCCTCAAAATTAGCTTAAAACGGTAATTTAAAAATGGCGGAATCTATTGAGTGGTATGTTGGGTCCACAGATGGGTAAGTTACTTTCAAAAAAGTATCGAGTAAAAGACTAAGATACTTTTTCAAAATAAAGTATCTCGATACTAAAAACATACTTTGAAAAGTATCGAAAGTTGCTTAAAAGATACTTCTCGTTGAATGATTGATATGTAAAATTTACTGAACAGTTTATGAGCTTCAGTTCTTTTAATATCTTGAAAGAGATCAAGAATATTTCCAAAATTTCGATTCGAAATTTTTTTCTTCTTGCAAACGAATTGTCATTTGTATAATGTTTTATATGAAAAATACTGCGAGCGAGAAGCCCTCGAGGAAAAATATATTTTAAAAGATACCTAAAGTATCAGGATATCATAAGATACTTTTTCCAAAAAAGTATCGAGATGCTTTAAAAGACACTTCTTTCTATATTACTGATGTTCAGAAGTTCAAATATTTTGGTGAGACATCTTATAAGAAAATAAAAATGAATGAAAGGTACAAAAGTATCTCGATACCAGGTATATAGATACTTGTAACTGGTCAGTAGTGTGGTTGGGTCAAGATGTTCACCACTTACAAATAAAATTTATCTGCGATTTATAAAATGAGCCATGGTGGCGAAGTTGTACCAACTAGACCCACAAAACCAAATATTTTTAGAAAAAACATAGACACTGTAATTTGGTAAAACATGTCTCTAGTGTATATATGGTTTGAGATATTGTAGTTTGAAAATCGAACCAAATACTTTTGGGCCACCCTGTGCATACCAATAAAGTACTGTGAACATCACTCTAATTTTTAAACAGTATTTTTTTCCATCACGATAAAGTGCCGTATGTATGTAATTTTTCAGGCCTATCTTTCGGAACTGCATAACAAAGTTTTGAATGTTGCAATTTTACCCAAGGGAATTTATTTTTCCAATCCAATGATAAATTATTTGTTGTAGAATTGTAAAAAAAAACAGCTATATGCTTTTATAATTATCGTTTGTAATACGATATAAATTGATAATAATGTATTTTAAAAAATATAGAGGAAATATTAGTATACTATATTCTTTTTATTTTTGTCATGCCACGTAAAATTATTTGAGTAACCACCGTTAACTATTAACATTTCAAATATCTTGTCGACATTGACCGTTGACATAATGATTGCTTCGATATATGACTAATCCCATTGAGTTTGAACCCTGGTAATCCTTTCTTTTAATTTAATTTTTAAAATAACTATTCAAGTATTATAACTCACGTAAAATCTACTCAGTGAAACGTTTTTCATACAAATATATCTCTTACTCATGAAAATACTCTTATTTATCATGAAAGTGGCAATGCACTATTAATATTCTCATATTATTTACTGCACGAAAAAACAGTTGCTTTTCAAAGATATGTCTTTGTACTTACTTAAAGCACAATAAGTTTCGACTGTCTAACATGACCTAATATTTCATAATGCTATGTTGTTTTACATTTACATTGTTACTAATATATTTTTTCTTAACGAGTTCTATTTCGTAGCTAATTGCCATTTCATTTAAACAATACTTTAGCAAAGTATTCCAATCTTTATACCTTTTGTCATTTAGAATATAACCTCTGAATTTGAGAAAATATGAGAGAAAATATACATATTTATGTATACAGGACACCTTTATTACAAGTTCCAAGGTAAATATTATTACACTCGATAATATGTCTGAAGAAATTGAAATCCTGTTGAGATGAGATAACATATCGTATACTAAAGAATTTTTTTAATACTCAACCGCAAAAAAACATTAATGTTCCTAGCAAGGTGCTCATCTCAGATATAATGAGGCGCAAAATGATCGTGTGTACTGCTTAAAATACCTGTTTAAAAGTTGCAGGTTGAGATTTACCCCACTCATTTAACCGGGTTGAGATAGGGATTTGTGTGATTTGAAAGCCTTAGTAGGTGGCTCTTTTAAAAGGATGGAAATCTGCACTTGGGAGGTCTTCACTAATATAATGCATTAATTGTCATTACTTGTTGAATGATTGTATTTGATATTAGTATAATTAATTTTCATTCTTAAGTGAGTATCATGAATTAATCATAGTCGATTTCTGATGTGATGGAGAATGATTCTGAAAGCACTTTAGTAACCTTTATGTTCATAGAACTAAAGTTTGACTGAAACAAGTTTGACTGAAAACAAGAAAGTGGGAGGGGAGGAATCCATAATATCATTTATCTGTTGATTTTAAATTTCACCAAGTGGGAAAGGGGTAAAGAAAATAATATACTAGTATATGGACAATGTTATGAGGATGAAAGTCTTTAAGATTATGTTTTAATGAAAATGTAAAAAAATTATGTTTTTTAACTTCAAATGTTTTATCTTATCTTCTTGTTTATCATTTTTATTTCAATTTTTGAAATTCAAAACAAAGAATAGAGCAACGACCTTCCTGTTGCCTCTCCCCATAAATGACGGGTGTGGTTGTATCAAAAACTACTCTGAGATTTTCTAAAATTAAAGAATATGACTTTAATAAAGTAATTTTGATAAAAGTAATTGTTGTAAATGAATTAATTATGATGTGTCGACAGTGAAGTAATTATAACTTCAGTGATCTTTTCTTACTTTCTTTTGCAGGTTGCTTTTCAGTTACTCAGCTTTCGCTACTTACCAACTAATTGCATTCCTCTGCGTTCGAGAGGACTTGTTAATTATAGAATGACCGAGGAAGGACCTTTAGCTGGAAGAACATTTCTATCCTGGGCATTGACAAACTATAAGAGAGACAACAAATCATTAACATCAAAACAAGAGACAAAGCCAGAATTCATAGACTTCCCTCGAAGTCTATTAATAGAAAACATTATGGAAGCTGATATTACAACTAATTCAACAGATGACTCTGTGGAAAACACTACTCTCCTCCCTGAATACGAAGAAGAAATAACAACGTCAGTATCGTGGACTTCAAAATCACAAGTATTAATTATTAATGAAACCATTCCGGAAGATCCACAAGATCTTATCACCGATGGCGATCCTCTTAGTGATTTGGATACTGTTGCAGAATCAAAAGTTGTACAGGTCGTTGTGTCAAGTTCATCTCATACTGTACCATTTCAACCTCACCAATACGCATTAACATCTGATGAAAATAACAACTCGTTTATGTATAAACCTTATTCAGTTACATCCACGATTAAACCAAAGGAAAGTATTTTTGATGCCTTCTACAACGCTTTTTCCCAATCTGGTCCAGTAGTAAGATCAACTGCCCCTTCTCTACTCCCACGTTCATCACATGTACCATTACTTTCATCAACACCAGGAGTATTACGGAGACAAACAACTTACCATTCATTCAGCCGACCCATAGTAGAAAATAGAAACCAACGTCATGAAATAATACTAGAAAGTAAAGAAGATGCAAACGGATCATTCGAACTTTATGAAAGTGACATCAAAGAAAAAAGTTCCTCTTCTGTAATTAGTGATACCACAGCTTCTTTTCAACCTCCAGTAGTAATCAATGATGATAGTGCAAGTTTCGTAAATACCTTTCAACCAACATCCCTTTCTTCTACACTCAAGGCTAGCACCTATTATATTCAAAACAATGTTCCTGCTAAAGAGACAAGTGGAAGTACTAGTCGACCAACTAACATATTCACAACCCAAGAGCCATCTGCTGAAGACACATTCCAACTACCAAAAGCTTATAAATATATTGCCAAGGCAGAAGAAAATTACGCACAGTCTGAAAAAGTGTATGGAGTCCCTGAAACAAACTATGGTAAACCAGAAACCCAATATGGTAAACCAGAAATCAATTACGGCATACCAGAAAAACGTTATGGGTTCCCGGAGTTAAATTATGAAGTAGCAGAAGAACAAAGTGTTCGTACAAATGGTAAATATCAACGTGAGAAGACAGACATTGTCTTAATAGACAGTCCAGTTGTGACTCCAGTTTCAAATAATTCCAAAAAGTTTGGGTACGTTTTAGAAGGTGAGAATACCAGAAAATATCGCGTGGAAGAAAGAACACCTGACGGGTTTATTGTGGGTGAATATGGACTTTTGCACGAAGAAAATGGTTTTCTCCGTGGTGTTCGGTATACCGCCGATGGTACAATAAACCCCAAAGTTATACATGATGCTCTTTTAAAATTTATATCTTTGTGATGTGAAAAATGGGATCCCATAAAACTCAAGGCCTTAGGATTCAGCGCTAAAATAAGAAATAAAGAGAAGAAAACTCATAACAAATTGTAGAAATGCAATTATTATTATGTTCAACACTTCAGTTCGTGATTGGTTTCTTTCAATTATTTTATCCAATCGACATGACATTTTAATACAGTCATTCAGTTGTTGATTTAGAAATATTACAATAATATTAAAAAGTTGAAAAATATGTCACATTAATTTGTAACTGAAAATTATGGGCGATACTTCTCTAATAATCCCATATTTTTCTTGTCTTCGTACTCATCAAAATTTTATCAATTCTGCTGGATAAATCGTTATAATGCCTCGTATATGTTTTCTTTGTAGAGTTTTCCCTTCCTAATGTCATTTCGTCCACTTTCAATCTTTTTTTTCTTCTTTTTTTTCTGTTTATTTATAACTTTTGACCTTTGAGCTTCGGCTAGCTTCTTTTAAGAGTTTTAAGCTATTAAAGCTGTTGCAGACCTTCTAATATATATAATTAGTTTTTGAGAGCAATGAGTAATAATTCCACAGAGGAATATGACACGTCGGAGGTTGTCAAACTGCACTATTATTTCCAAAAAATTCTTATTTACTTTGTTAATATTATTTGTTTGTGTGTTGTCATTTTTTTTTTTTTATTTTTGCGCTGAATTTACTGTTGCTGAATTTTACGGGCATTATGGTCCTGAATTCTATGCATACAGTGAAAATGTATTTATACATATTTTGTTATTACTAAATGTGTCTTCTGGTCTCGTCTCTCAATACTTAACATTATTTTATTTGCCATAAAATTATATTTATTGTAATAAAATTTGTGCAAGTTTTAAAAATATATATTCCAACAGTATACATCGGCATTACGATTTGTACAATCATGTAATATCTTGCAAATAATTCGAATTTGGGGTTTTGTAATATTGAAGATATATGGAATTTCTATTTTCATTGTACCCTGTTGATACACTCTTTTGATTACTTCAATTAATGCTATCAATTTATTTTTGTTTTAAAATACTTTTGTATATCTTGCCATCCATCAGCCTGAATGAAACGAAAAACTTTCTATGTTGAAACGTATTTTTTAAATAATCCTAGAGTTATGAATGATGAGCAAGAATAATTCTACATTATAAAAAGTCTGAAATTTCAGTACAATAATAAAGACATATTTTTATTTAGATGCCTTTCGAAGTTTTTTTTATCTGAATTATTTTTGCAATATATTTCTGTTGATGGAGGTATAGAATAAATTTATTAATCAGGCTTTGTTGATATTATGAATCTTGTATGGAAAATTTGTCTAAAATACTCACTCCTGCATTTAACTAAGATAATTTATGCAGCAGTGAAGGTAAATAACGAAAATATCAAAATTATTACTTAGGCACGAATTTCTCATATTGAGATTTTTGATCAATTTTATGGGTATGTAACGGTGTATTTGACACTCAAATTTGGGGTATAGCAAAATGTGTACTACGAGTATATCTACATCATGTTGAAAGAAAGTACTATACATTATTCCAAATTACTCTAAGGAAGTGATTACTACTATATGTAAATTATCTATAACATTGCAGTTTCTTTCGACACTGTAAAAAGTTGATAATGTGTTTTTTAACTTTGTCATTCAACTTTTTACAGAATGTCACAGAATGTTTCATGAACAAAATTCGACGCAGACAAGTAGATTCTAAAACAAACAAGATATCCAAAGATTAATTTGAATTCTTAAATAATTCATTGCCGTATTTTTAAGAAGGGTGTCGAACCGAAATTAACAACGGTTTGGTTACGGTTTTGGAGACATCGAATATTTCGGTTTCGGTCAAAATTGTGGTTTATTATTTTTGCAAACTACAATTTTATTAGGATCTATGGTATTAGTTTGAATACCATTATTTTATTTGAATGTTATGAAAAACTTTGATTTGATTGGCTATCTATTTTCATAATGAAAATTTGGTGTGTTATTCTTGAAAAAGGTCGAATTGTTTGTCAATAATAAGAAATCAATAGAAATAATTGGAATTGTTAAACACAAAAAAAAATATAATCTATACGAAATTCGGAGGTAATTTTACACTCGCTTTTTTGGAATTAACGCTGACTATAAAATATCCCCTCGTTTATGTTATACTTTTTCTAGATTGTCACATCAGTTACTATAATTAGGTGAAATAATAGTAGTATTAATATTTATACTAATAATAAATGGCAAAGTAAAATAAGGGGTATGAAAACCATTCGTGATTATACAAACCGGTAACCAGTATTTTTAATTTTGGTTTCAGTTACGATTTCAGTGATATGCAATTTATTTCGGTCTGGTTACGGTTACTTTGGTATTTTTATTTTATTTTTTTAGGTTTACGGTTTGCCACCTTTTTTTCTTTATATTAGTAACATTGTTTAAAGAAAATATGAAATAATAATAATTAATAGGTCTTGGAAAGATCACATTTAATGAAATTTTAACAGAACAAAATAGAGATTCCACTAAAAAGAATTATTGTAAGATAGAAAATTGTAGTGATCCAGCAAAAATTGGTAGTGCGATATGTTATTTTAATATAACAAAACTATAAATGTGTTCTTTTTAGAGTACCCCATCTGCGAACTAGACAAACAGCTAGCGTACAACCATTCTTCATTCCCCGCTCAAGGAGCTGCTTTGGTCATCGTGGGGTCAT
>JAQIWE010000643.1:0-20392 GCA_034698565.1 Campodea plusiochaeta | reverse complement strand
TGACGTGACGCACCCAAAGTCGGACATACACGTAACGCACCCAAAGTCGGACGTACACGTAACGCTGTAGTGTCCAAAACGGGGCTACGTAGACTTCTCGTTTATATGTATGATGATGATGTTAGATTTTCAGATGAAGAAAACTACCATAACAAGAAGTTTTGGATTGTGACTATGTTTAATTTCTCACTTGTAACGTACTATAATCGTTAATCAGTAATAACACCAAAGTAAATTTTTGAACCTTAGTCTCACTAACATAAATTACATTCCAACTTTAACCATCACATTATTTATATATATCATTTCTAAAACTTTCATTCTCTTTGTCAATCTAAATTTCATAAAAACCCTGAAAAAATTTCTTTAAACCCATTGATAAGGAACTTCATCCATCAAGCACACACTCTATTCATATCCCTCTTATATATTTGTAAGTTAATTAGTGTATTTTCCATGTTGCATCCTTATATTGAGGCTTTTCTAAAGGAATAGTGATGTCTGAGAAGCTGCTTTTTGCAACTTCCCTTCTCTATTCCTCTGAAAGCGAAGGAAAGAGCGATTCCGTGTTCTTCACTGCTAAGGGAAAGTAGAAAAGCCCACGGGAACAATGGCACTGGATACGCTTAAGTAGAGAATAATTTAGGTGTAAACTTGCCTATTTAAATACTAAAGCCTCGCTGCACTACCCAGAAGAATTAGGTTCACACTTTCATGAGACTATAGTGTATAGTTGGAAAAGTGGTGGTTTGTCACTTTAGGGTGCGTTGTACTATAAATTAAGGACGGTAAATAAAGTTTCTTCCCGTAAGGGAGATTTCTGTTAAAGAAATCCCGTAACATTGTAATTGTCAAATTCACTCTCAGTGGGAAATTTTTTACATTGTTTACAGATGTTATTATTTAAAAATTATTTGAAAATTTCCTCCATTCTGCAGCATTAAAACTTTGACAGTGTGAGATAGATAAAATATTTTTCAATACCTGGAAGATCCATTTTTCGGAGATCTATCATCATTATTCTATTTCAAAATAGTATAACATTTAAATAACATAAAAAGTAAGTAACTTTGAATCCAAATTCCAGCTATATATTCTCATAATACTTGAATTATATATGAAACCATTTTCAACTAAATCATGTTACTTTCTTTTTTCATAACGGATATGCGAACTTGTAGTTTTAAAAAAGCTTTATTTTTCACAAACTGAAAGTAACGTATATAATATCACTCATCTTACATTACCATAATTGCTCTTTTTCTGTAACCCTATTGTTCTGCCATTATATACTGTAACAATGCTCTTGAAACATGTGATCTTTCTCATTTGTATATTTTCACAAATACATTTCATCCGTACTTTTGTAACCTCATTCCACGTTGATACGTGAGACTAAAGTTGCAGAGAGAGAACATATTTAGTTGTAGAATCTGACGAATCTTCTCACATTTCAATGTAAAGGCACTTCTTGTTTCCAAATGCATGACAGTTCATGTAATACATTCTACTCCATGTAAGGACCAACGAAACGTGGAAAAGGAGGAGGGTGGGGGGTAAGCTGACTACCACTTGCCACTTTCCCACATACAGATGAGAACAGGCTTAAATTCTTCCTTCCCTGTTTCTGTTTGAGATCTGAGGGAAGTTTCTAAAACACTACTTACGTTTACGAGTTAACAATTGATTCTTAAACAGCAGCGTGTTGTGAAGGTCTCACTCAAATAGGGAAGGTTTATATAGTTTTGGCTCGTGTTACAATATCTCTGGAAAATTGATTAATGAAGTTTTGAGAATGTTTTGCTTCAAATTGCAACTTAATTAAATGGAGTGTTTGTTATAATTGGAATTAAATAATTAATTTTCTTAAGGAGTGTGAATGAAGTTTCTTGGAAGGGTGTATAATCTTTCATCTGATTAATTTCTGTTTGGTCCGGATTTATTTTCTGCTAGTTAGAATGTATACATCCATTTGACTGTAGTTTTGATTTGGAGACAGAGTGTAGTGCAACTAACAACTAAAATTGCTATTTAATTTTGTAACACCTTTCTTCATTATTTTTAGTGCAGAACCTACATTATAAAAGAAACAAAAAAAAAGTTAATTACACCAAGCTCTGCCTTCTCATTAACAGTGGTTTTGCTTATACGAGTACTTCTGCCAAAAACCTAAATAAAGTAGAAAAGATTCGAAATAAAAAAAATTAAATAACATTTTGATACTTTTCTAAATATATAACTTGGATCTGCTGTAGGTACACTACAAATTAAATAAAAAAATAATTCCCTCATCTATAACATTAGAAATTAACCTTTTGGATTTCGAACAGTTACTGTATACATGTATGTACTTCTTTTTTCTCTCAAAACATCTAAATGATTTTCAACAAAAAGAAAAATATTTCATGGAAAATAAATTCTATTTTTTTTTGTCAAATAAAACATAAATATATTACGTACTACTGTAATCGATCTACCAGTTTATACCAAAGGTGTTCTTCGTCTCTAAATTCCAAGAGAGAAATTCAAGTATTTGATTTGTGTTAATATTAAAAGAGAGGACTTGGAAGAGTGTAAGAGAAAGACAAAACCCATTTTGAAGATCTGTTATCGATTAGCAATATAAAGGGAGGGCGAAATGCTTTTCGAAATCAATTTGTGGGGTATATGGATGACAAGTTACATTGGAAAGGCCATATTCTGTCTGAAGAAGTAGTGATTGTTCTTCCTATTGCCACAAAGTTAGAGTTCATCGACCTCCACACAGATTTTAACTTCAACGACTGGACCTTAGTTAAAGTGGCTCAGTGTTAATGTAAAAGAAATGAATGTCACTTGGTTTACTTGATATTCTTTTTTATATTACGGATCTATATATCACCTGCTATCAGGGAATTCTGACATAGTATCTACTTAATGTTACCTCTTATGTATAATGATTTTAATGAAGTAATATAAGAGTATAAATTGAGAAACAAACTTTAAATTTTTATTACAATTAGAACCAACCATTCAAAGTAGTAGACATGAATACGAAAATGGACGAGGAAGAAATATAAAGTATTTTCTGTACTGTGCACTAAAATTACCTGATCAATAATTCACTTCTGGATTCAACATGACTTGGGAACACTCGTTGCATGACTCCCCACTGATGCATTATGTTTTCTCTTTTAGGTACTTTTTTATAAAGCATATGTATAGTAATAATCCTTTATTGAAACTATTGTAATTTTTTGGCATAGCTCTCGTTCGCTTTGAAATGAACTATACCTATCTCCCAATATAAGAACAATAAGCTTACGTGTAGAGTACTTATAATGGGTTAAATAATTTTATCTTAAACTACTACATGAAAGCTGTATGAATATTTTAGCAAAAATAAGTTAACGCTTTTAAAGCTGGTAAATTTTCCATATTTGTGGAAAGTAAGAAGGCCTTTTAAACCTACGAGATAATAAAATTTTGAAATATACCACAACTTGAATTTCGAAACGTGAAATTCTTAGGTAGATTAAACAAATGATACACAACATTATGACTTATGAGGTTATTTTGAGAACGACATAAATCCTTAATATCAGTTTTTGAATTTCAAAGTTCAAAATAAATACCACAACCACACAATCATCCTTCTCTTCACTATTACAACAACACATCAATAGTTGTAACCTGCTGACAAACTACTCTAGATACTAATCTTCTTAGATTTGAACCGAAACAAATGTGATATTTGCATCGAAGCAATATCGTCCCTGAAGTATAACTTGTTCCAAAATTCTCTCACTCAGTTTCATCCTATAATATGATTGAAGCAGTTGTATTCCTATTTCTGTGTAATTTGAGTTTGGGTGTGAGTCGATGAACCACGTGACAATACCAGAGAGAGTTTGGTGACAGATGGGTACGACATGTTTCTCTTCAAACATGGAGAGACAGCAGAATGGATGGGGTATAGAGGGTGGTATTGGGTGTTTTGAAGGAAACTTTGGAGAAATTTGGAGCAAAATATCCCCTTGTGTGTCTCCCCCAACTTTCCTCCAGTCTTGCTTTTTTAACATTCTGATAAATATCGATTTGGAAACTCTATTCGGATCAGTAACATTATGTAAGAAATTGTTTTATCACGTAATACTGCAGCGGTGTTTGTTTACAAGTTCTAATGTCAATTAAATTGAAGGAATTTTGATATATGAAAAAATAAAACATTCCTTACAAAATCTCTCTTGTTGAAATTATTTACCTCCTATATTATTTTACAAAGCAAAATAGAATCTCTCAGTATTTACATGACATAACGTAACATCTTTTTTGATTATTACTGCTATTCCATACTCACCCATAAACATCCAAGAATATACCGAAGCAGAATTCTGAATCGAGGGCCCCTTCGTGTTTCGAATTGTTCTGCCCACTACTAAGAATCCAAGCGGCGATGGAAAAAAAACGCACCAAATAGCCACTTTGCATGTACCAGGGCCATTAACAATGGGAACATTATCGTCTTGTAGTAACCATTGCTGTTTCATCGCTTGACTTCCCATTAAAGAGAAGGAACCTAATTACCGCCTCGCCCACTCCATATATAAATTGCACTCTTAGTTTATAGGTAAGATAGTATAGTCTTTCATTTCAAAATAAATTTCTGTTTGGGTTGAGAACAGCAGGTGTTACAGAACATACGTCTACTCGACGCAATAAAAATCCTATTTATTACTATTGTTGATTAACTACTCTTTTCATGAGGTTCTAATAATATTTCTTTTTGGTTCACGGTGTAATTTTTCTTGTGTTTGAGTTTGATTAATGTTCGTTTTTATTGCTTTTGTGGTTTGTAATATAAGTAAATGATACTGCAGAGGTGTTAAAAGTAGCAGTTTGAGAAATCTGATTTTTCAGAGCGATATGTGGACTGTGCACGCAGGAAATATCAGTAATGAAATATTCGCTGATTTACATTTTTATAGTAAGAACTAGATCGAATGTTTATGTTTCTATAGTTTGATATATTTATTTCCATTGTTCATAATATTTTTTGAGATATTGAATCTGTTCTCTAGTTCTTAAAACTGAACATGTCTGAATCGATTTAATTGTAATGTGCGTGTGACTTAATTAATGTACTCAGTTCAGTTTTCTTTTTTCAATTGGCTGTAATATACATGCTATACTGCTATACAATAATATAACAAAATCAACAATCTGATAATCTTTCATCAAAATTAACCCCGGAAGATGTCAATAGTTGCATTATAGTAATAATCAGTGTGTTCGTGTCGAGCATCCATTACGGATGTCGTTCCCCTCCAATACCTTTTCACTGCTACAAGATAATGAATGTATTTCTCTTAGTAGGAACTTCACATTTAAGTAAATACATGGGCTAAGATTTAAGTTAAGAAATTTCAATCGTAAAAAATTCTACTGTTGCTATAAAAACAGCACTATCCCGATTATATAGAGACTAAGAGTAACACGTTCATAATCTACATAATAGTTTTTTTTAAACCAAAATACACTTCAAATCAGAAGAGTAAATTTAACAAATATGTTCAACTCAATAGTTTAAAGTTACTTACAAACAGTCGTTCCCTAATCACATCTTCTTACAAGATACCCAAACAGAGAGTACTGATCTACGCGAACACAGCATTTGCTGAACGCAGCATCTGGTTGAATAGACTATCTTACAGAATAAGCACTTTTCCCACTCATCTCACGAAAGCAACATATTTCTCTCACCGAAAGAAAGAAAATTTGTAAGAAAACCCACGCTTTAGGACAATATTCCCTATAGAATTTGCTCATCACAACAAATAAAAAAAGGCCGCTTACCATGTGATCATGTCTAAATTCCCTCCCTAGTAGTTCTTCATACAGTATGTACAACAGTGTCTCAAGGGTCCCATACTTTGGAAGGAATTGGGCCCATTTGCTCAAGAATATGGCTCTCGCAAGACATTTCCCACTTTCCTGCAATATTTGACATCTTCGAATCAACAGGGCTACTGTAGGAAAAGGAACTGCCCGACATGTACTTTGGAACTGTTCAAGTGCTGGATGAAATGGCTGAATTTTGTTCGTAAAATTCTTGTGCAATCTCTGTTTAAAACTCTTAACTCTTCAGTTTTGTGTCAGAATTGGAGAGATTTATCCCAGATGAGAACTTTTTTTTCCTTCTCTCTTGGTTTAATCTGACACGTGTTTGGTAGAGATGCAGTGGTAAAATAGTAAATGGAATGTTTTTCTTTTGGAGATGTGTCATTTCGCAATGTTCAAAAAGGGAATAAAAGTTTAGAAAATGGAATGTATGGTATAGGAAAACATTGACAGTGATGATAAAATAAAAATTGTGACGTCTTCCATTACTTCATTTTGTTTTTGTTGATTTACTCGTCTATATTTTAAACAAATTTGATAACATTATATTGACACTCTCTTTCTTATGTACATGAATGAAAAATATTAATATGGAAATTAATTTTGTTATCAAAGATAATTGATCTGGAGATGTTTCCCAAACTTATGCTTTGATTTTATACTGATAAATCACAAATTGGTTGAATGTATAGCATTTACATATATTCCAGGGATCGATAAAACTAAACATTCACGTCCTCCTATACATGAGAAAGCATAATATTACAGACTAACAAAAGCATCTGTGATATGTTATTTTTTTTTATCACATCACGAAAAACAAAATCCCCCATTTGTACCAGCAGAATTTTTCCCATTGAGGAGTGAATGTACTGAGTAGTTGTTGTTTCTCTAGTTTGAAAAATCACTCTCCTTTTCTTGTGCAGTGCCTTTGTTTTGTAGATTGTATCAGTGTGTTTTCGTACTCTAAAGAAGCTTAGTTGACCAACAAAGCGCTCAAAAGGGTTGGAAAATCTCTTCCTCGTTCAGTATGTATGGAAACGTATCTTCTCTTATACAGTGGTATACGAATGTTATTTGTCATAGAAGAACTTTTATAGCGTTTAATTTTAGTTTTAATTATACGTATATGATGCCACAGTTTCTTTTTGTCGATTCAGAAGGTTTGATTTTCAGCATTTCCTTATAAATTTACTAGTTTATCATCATTGACCTATGTTTCAATGGAAGTGGCTGTGTTCTGTTTTTTTTTCTTTAATCGAATCTCAAAAATTTCGATTTATGTTGACTACATTTTTTATAAGTCACACCATAGTTTGATTACTGCTTTTATTGACTGCCTTCTGAAAACGACTCGAAATTTTTTTATGCTTCAGAGAAGTAGTAAATTTGGTTACAGAATAAAAATTCCCTTAATAACAATTCAATCAAAACCAATTAAAACTAAGACATTTCGACAGCTCCGTACTCCACGAGCTGAGTATCCCATAACAATCAAGGAATCCTGAAATCACATTTTCACCTTTAAACCAATTCCAAAAGAAAAACCCTTCAAACTCTTTGATTCCTCCAATTTGAATGAATTCCTGGAATTAAGATTTCGTATTCCATTTTAAGGACCATATATCCTCCTTTGACGTGATCAATAAGTTAAAAAGAATAAGAAAATCCTCTCCCTTACTTCAAGCGCCATGATTGCAAAGAAAAAGGGAAAGAAAAGAAACAATTTTAAAAATCAATACAAGAGTCTTATTCCGTGCGTTTTATTTTATTTGCCTTCTCAATTCCCCTTTGTACCTTATTTCTTCTATATACTTCAGCTACCAGCAGGAGACTTTCAATATAAGTCTAACAAACATAAGTCCAACCAACAGATACACGTGAAGTAATTCTCAGTAGTATATTCTTCTACCAATTGGATGGTCATAGGTGAGTCTCTCATTCATTATCCATCTCCCCCCTCTCCCTCCCCTTCTACCTCTTTCGTTCGTGCCAGTCTCTCTCCCTGACACAAGGTAATTACGCCATGTTCAATCACTTTTGTCCTGGGACGACTCACAACTTCTTTACTGGCACGAAAATTCGCTTTTTAAGGAACTTATTATACGTAAACAATAATTCTTTATTTAGAAAGTTGCTATAGTCTTAATTTTCTTTTATGGATTTCTTTTAAGAAGTTTAGATTGGTCTCTTGAGGTTCTTACTGATTTTGTGCTGTTCATCAACTGCAAGTGTTTGTGAGTTATTTATCAGAGGTCTTTAAGTTTGTTGAAAGTATTTCTTTTTGCGTTATGAAGATTGGATATTTCAGTTGAAATGTGAGGATATACAATATGAGAATAGTGTCTTCCATTTTATTCTCTCATATCAAACAAATCTTTATGTGTTTTAATTTAGTATTACCACACGAAATATAAAAAAGATCCAGCGATCGTTAAAGGATGTCATATAAATCTATAAAATTAATAAAATCTGAGTTATCTGTTGAGTATATTTCATACCGCATTATGGTTCCCTTAAAAGTTTTATTTGAATATACATTTCATTATTCGAAAGATCAGCTCTCTGAAGTTATCTCAGTTCTGTGATTCAGAAATTTGAATAGTTCCCCAGGTGTTCTTTATTAAATCTGTGTACTGAATATTCTTAAGCGGAATAGACGCTAAATGTGACACCAGAAATATTTTCAGGTAAAATAAGAATTCATTTTAACCAAGCTTTCATAAAAGTCCTTGGATATTTTAAAACAAACAAAAATTGACTTCAATTTTCCAATAGATTTGAGTTTTCTTTCCTCCTACCTTGAAACACAAATAACTAATTACATTTCCGGAAATGAAGTTGAGTAGTTACATCAAGTGAGTCAGCAGTAGTGTATTGGGAAAGACCCCTTTTCCGATATTCTTAATAACCAAATTGATCACAAACACGCCGATTTGTATGCAGAACGGAAATATGTACTACAAATGTTATTTATACTACCTGCTCTATGAGATATACATAAAATAATAAAGGTGTAGAGAAATATTTTGCAATGAAAAATATTTTGCAAAGGAGAATATATATACCTGGTATAAACGTAAGGCTTAAGCATAATATTGAAACCTACATGTATCTAAGAACTTTTTAAAACAAATTGCGTGAGTGAAACAGGTATAGACTATAGTATCTGTGTGGAAATATTGGCACTCTTGTTTCGATGAGCTTTTTCTCCGGTTGAGAAGTAAATTGGTATTTGAACCTTGAAATTAGGAAACACTCGTAATGTGTGAAATCGATAGACGCATTATTTAACAACAATGGATTCCATGGAGATAGGCACATTCGAAATAAAATATAATTTGTAACAATTCTTTTCAATTTCAGTGTTTTCGTTGCATATTCTTATAATGGAAGTATAGTAATTCTATTTTATCAAAAAATAATTTTAAATTGATGTACCTCACAGATTTACAGTAATTCAGATTGTTGATGTTGGTTTGAAACGGAATGGAAAAGTGAATTATCATGCAGAGAAATATACTTATAGCTGAAGTACTCGTTATAAATTAATCAGTAAGTATAACATTTCGTTATTGTGGAAGATACATTGAAGAGTGCAATATTTCATTTAGGCATATTAAATAATTTAAAGTAACTTATTGCAATATTCTGATTTTTGTATCTGCCTCTGAATAAAAAATATAGTTGATATGAATTGTGAATCCAAAACCTTCCTGGATTTGCCCCTGATATTAAAACTAAATATAATAAAATGAATGTTAATAAATTCTAAATACTTCAATAAGAGATTACAGTTTCGAATTTACATTCCTATACTAACAAACTTCATCCCAGCATATTTTCATTTTCACAGAATGCTCATTTAGTGTGTCTGTAATACTTCTAACATGCTTTCACCATACAGTACTGATGAAAATATTAATTTCATATCCACCATACCCTAATCCGATTATTGTTCTATTCACAATCACAAAAAAATGGAATTGGAATAATTAGTTTATGAGATATGAAAAAATGTTATTGTTTAGTATATCTACTGTAGTAATGTAATCAGACTATTTTGGTTGCACGCAGTTTCCATCAACTATTTTGGTTAGATTAGAATTAAGTAGATGTTATTTCGTGATGAATTTTTTTTTTTTTTTTTTTTTTTTTTTTTTTTTTTTTGTTTTTTTATTTTTTTTTTTTTTTTTTTTTTTTTTTTTTTTTTTTGCCGAATGTTTAATCAGTTACATTGTGTTAATGTTATTGCGAGTTTTTCAACCGTGTTGTTCATTTGTGGATATCGTATTAAAATAGTGGTGCAAAATTATTTTTAGGTTTCGTTGAAATATAGAAACAGTTAGAAAAACTGGGTGGATTATGAATGAGCTGTATTGTGTTAATTTTAATCTCTCACTAGACTCTGTACTTTAATATTTTTAATTTTTAAAACCTTTTAAACATTTTAGAAACAGAAATGTTATTGCTTCAGTTTTTCTTTCTCTCCAAAAATTGTTCTATTCAAGGAGCATATAGATTTTGCATATTTTCAGATAAAATAGCAACATGCTGTGTTATCGAAAAGTTTCCTTCGATGAGCTCATTTATTGATGTTTATTCCAAGATTATATAGTTCAGTACTAAAAACACATCAATAACATTTTTTTATTCTTTCTTCCGCAAACAACGTTTCTCAGAATCTCCCACAACTTAAATAACATTAAATCTATCAGTGCAGTTATGGTAGTTAGATCAATTTTGTTATCGCAGTTAAATGTATTTTAAGAAACTACAAACATACTATTTTGCCTCAACAGCAAATGCCCATATGTCACTTCATCATCGAATATTAGAATTTTACTCTTTCATGATATTTCATTGATTGTTATCATCATCATCATTGATTGTATCTTTAAAATTAATCTTCACTTCCAGTTCTCAATAGTCTTTGAATTATTACATTAACTGTCAGAACAGAAATATTACAATTATATATTTTATTTTCAGTGTTATAGTAGCAGTCATATTTTATAAACACAGTGAAAATATACCACAAGAAAAAAGTATTCTCCTAGAAGTGTTTGTTGAAGTTGGCAAAGGTTTAGAAAATTCAAGAGGCTCTCTGCAACGTTGAAAGAAGTGATATTGCTAGTTTTAGCTGACAAAAACACCACTCACCTGTTTGTACGCTCCACAGAATTGTAGAATCTCTGTTGGGATGAAACCATCCAACATTACTCTTTCTTTCCAAGTACCATTTCAAGAGAAGACACTTTTGGGGTGAATGGTACTACTTACTGGAAATGAGCACTAGGCATTAGATAGTGCAATAGTGATTTGTGGCTCTTTTTTATATATAAAAATTGGAGATTTCGATGTCTAAGATGTAACAATATTTGCTGTTATATTTGAAGAGTATGTTCCTTTGAGGAGCAAGGTCAAAGTTTTGTTGCTGTAAAATGAATTATTTGGAAGAAATCTTCACATTGCTTATTTTTATTGTTTGATTTTTATATAAAGCGACCCTTGAAAAAAATCATTATTCTCATCGGGACTTACTCTCAACTCGTTATTATATTCAACTTCATGAAGAAGACTATTTTATAGTAGTTTAAAGTACATCTTAAAATCCTATAGTGAGTCATTATCAGAACACGTAAAATAATGATAAGCAAATCATGGGACTGTGAAATTCTTACAGCGGATTTTTGTATGATTCTGGAAGCTGTTATGCGATTTGTTTCTTTCACTATTTCTGTTATCTTATTATATTTAAGAAACAAGAATGTAGTGAATAAATAATTTTCAACAAATTTGGACATGACGAATTAAACTAAGGTAATCTTGTATTACCATATTTTTTTTTCAAATAAAAAATACTATATGTATTTATTTTCTTCTCTTTTATCTCTGAACGAAGACAAAGCAACATTCTTCTTCTTGAACTTGTTGCTGATTGAACTCACATGGATTTCCTGAAGGGAAGGGAGAATCAGTTTCGTCTTTATCCCTATATTCAATATCCCTCATCAGTATAATTATAATACTTGAATTAGTTTAATGAACACTTCAAATAACGTAATAGTACCACTTCACTACAATTCAACCTCATATATACGTGTAGTTTCCAGTATTAAGTTTATAATAATTATGAGTGTTTGGTTATACAGTATATACCTCGTACAATAATCCATAAAGGGAAAACACGGATGAAGTAATTATAGATAATTATTATTGTCTTCGTTTAGAAATTTGAATAACACGAAAAGATCTAGCCAGAATTTACTTGAATTACATTTTTTTTTTTTTTTTTTTGCTGACACTGCTGTTATTCTGATGTTGTATTTCAATATTTACTTGACTAAAGATTTTAATTTCTTTTACTCACAGTACTTGTCTTTATAGAGAATTGTTATTCTTCAATATTAACTAACAATATTGACTCTATATGACTCCATAACATGACTCCATTCTTAAATTAGTTTACAGTAAACTGGCTAAATTAAATAAAAAGAATGCTTGAGGCAACAATGTGGTAGAAGTCAAATCTAGTATTTTTAGTTATTACGAACTGCTATATCAATATTGGTTGAAATATTCAGTAACTATAGACAAATTCCACCAAAATAATTGGAATATAATTGTTAGAAAAATCAAATAGCATTCTCTAAGTATTCACTACTTTTAAACAGCAATAATCTAAATCCTTATTGACTCCCGAATAGTTAAAGTGAATAATTTGTACGTAGTGGAATGAGTTAAATAAATGTCTCGTATTGAATGAAACTTTCTATCACTCATCTAATGAGTAGGAGTTTTAATGTTATTGTTTTGAGTGAATTCCCTTAGGAACACTAACTAACTGAATCGTTTCTATTTTATGGAACTATTCACCTTTTAGGAAATTAAAGTGATACGGAAAGGCTCATCCCATTTACTCCGCCACTCTTAATGAACAAAGTGTTATGACACAAGGTGCAATATTGCGTGTTATTGCTCATAGAGATGTAAGAGAGGAAGGAACACTGACTGCTGTGGTATAAAAATTAGGGGCAGAAGGTGTTTTGGAAAATGATAAAAAAATCTCATTAATTAGTTGGGAATATGGAATTCTTATTTTAATCATTTATTTCAATTTCTAAGAAGACCGCTGTTCATCAAACGAACGTGATGAGGAAATTCTAATAATTATTTGATATAAAATGTGGGTATTTTAGCTGAAAGTAATGAACTCTTGAATGAATTTATAAGGTTTTACAAAGAAAAATTTATAATGTTTTACAAATAAAAAGAGAAAAAAGAATGTTAAAGTATGCTAAAGAATAATAGAATATATTATAATTATTGCATTATGAATTTCTACAAAACATGGAATAATAATATAATCAGGATTTAAATAAATCATGATTAAATTATTCTGGTAGATAATGTATATGAGTAATTTTTCTGCTGCTTTGACTAGTTGACAAAATCCCCCAAATTGTGTTCCTCTGATTAGTGCAAGCTTGGTATTAGATTATTTTCTTTTATAGTTATTCGAGAGTAATAATTTAAACATTCAGAAAAACATGCTCATACGAAAAGGTCTTATTCTAATCCATTAAGAATTAGTTAATTTTCTTCTTACTTCATTTCAAAAACACTCCTAACTGAATTGTTGAAAGGAGAAAACTGCTCTTCACTATTCAGATCATAAAATATTCGAACATAAAGCTTCAAAAAATACTTATAACTGTACTAAAACCATTTACTATAAACATTCTATACACCACATAACGTAATATTTTCGATCGAGAAAACTTTAGTTGCTTTATCAGGAGATTCGAATTTTCAGTAGCGTATCATATTTTACTTACATATAAACAGTAGATACTGCTGGTGGACTGATATTAGACAACGAAAAGTAAAACCTGTGACACAGCTAGCTTTAAAACTTTCCTTTATAGTCTATAAAACTTGTTTATTATATTTGAGAGAGACTTTTTAATAAACATAAAAAAGACATGAGGTTTGAAGGTTTTATTGTTAATTGAATCACTGTTTTCACTTTATTAGATAAAGGAGCTTATCCAATATAAAAGAGGTTAACCTAGAATGTTGTAGAATCTGTTCAAGCTTTAAAATTTTGTGGAGATTCTCTTTTCATGTTAGGGTAAAATACGTTTTAGATATCCTATTGTCGACAGAAGTTATTTGTTGTTATAAGATATTATAGTTTAATGTTATTCAATGTAGAAGTATTTATAATTCAGATGCATTAATATCTATAGTTTATCTTATTCTATTGTATTAATTTTGTAATATATCACATAACTGTAATTTGACATCACATGGCTGTTGTTCTGTAAATATTCAAATAAGTAAATAAATAAATTTAATTATTATCCTGATATTGTTACTGAGAGTTTCGGGAATGATAATAATTATAGTATAACTTATAATTGGCCAATATTCGAAATCACTTTTAATTTCATGTTATTAGAGGCCTTTCATAATATTATCAAAACGTTATAATATTTAAACCGTTCTAAAATAAGGGGGCTAATATTTCAAGTATCACAATCCACTTCCAGCAAACTTACTCAAATTCTTACTAACGAACTCTAAAAAAAACTTTTGCGAATAGATATTTCTTAAAACCTTAAACGAATCTCTTGTTTTAAAAAAAGAACTTTTCAGATTTCTACAATATATCTATTTTCCCTGTGAGCAAAGCGGTATGTGGAGGAAAGTTGAACAAACCATAATTGCTTTGATTCACTAAGTTCGAGGAAGTGGAAAACCGAATGAAAAGCTTTTTGGAAACCCTTTGTCGGGTGGGATATTTTCTTTCTGGACAAATTCTTGGGTTCTCTATAACCCACCTTATCCGATTATGGGTGGGTGGGAAACAACAGTGGGGTGGACTTGATTGACAATCAATTATTTGTAGAGTTGTATAGAAAAAGATTTGGATTGAGAAATACCTTCAGACAATAAGAGAGGTTCGTGTGTGATCCACAATTGAAACATAGTAGTTTTCTTTTTCTCTTTTTGCATGTCGTTTCGTGATTGCACTCAAATGTCATTGAAGTTCAGAGTTTGGGAAATGCACAGTGTACTCTGTGTAATTTGCGAATCAGTAAGAGAGAATTGTATGGATTAAGTCGCACGATTTTTTTTATTGTTGTTGTTTTCTTTCTCTACATCAAGATTATTTTTTTTCATTGCATGATCAATGAGTTTTTTTAGTTATTGGAACTCAATGACTATAACTGTTTAACTTAATATGAATTGAAGTATTTATTTATTGATATTTTATATTTTCGAGGAAAAAGAGTACAAGAAATTTCTTTATATTTCCTTAGTATAGTCTTAATTTACACAATGTACTTGAAGGAGGTATTTAAAGTGTATTTTTCATCTTGTGTTGCCCTTCAGTAAAAAAAACAACATTTACTTAACTTGCGTATTTTTTTATATTTTAAAATGGAATCTGCTTCAAGAACTGGTAACTCACCAAACTATTCAATGCTCCAATAGATTGAGCTGATTTAAAGTTATTGTTGTAAAACATTCAGATACCTGCTGCCTGAAAATCAAACACACAAAAATCAAAATTTGCTTGCGAGTGTAATTAGCAAATTTGTATATTCCAAACCAGCACCCAAAGCTAGTAACAGCCCCTCGTATTATATGCAAACAGTAAGTAAACTCATTATATATACGATCTCCATGTTTTGTGTACATTTTAACCAAAATGTATAACCCTGGTTGATACATTATTATTTTTTCCGGCAAAGTAAGCGCTTCTCGATTTGCATTAAAATGAATATCACACAATTATGAGGCGTACCCCCATCCCATTCAGCTATAGGGGGTGTAGAAAAGTGTGTATTTATTTTCTGCTAATTACACGATACCGATGTACAAGTATAGCAAACAATTCGCCCTCTCTTCAGTGTATATATAACAGTATACTTTCGTCCTTATTTGGTTTTGAAAGGGGTAATGATGCCGAAGTGCTTCTACTTGATCACTCTCCAATGTTAAACATTAGCCCCTTGTTGAAAATGGTTTGCGGAAACTTACAGATGTACTAGATTTACAGTCAGTAATGTAATAGATATTGCAAAATATATAGCGGTCTGTTATGGTATAATATTGGTTCTGTAAATTGAAAGTTCCTCTAAATTATTCACAGATTAACTGTCGTTTATATGTTGCAAATACAATTACGCTGTAAACTAACTTGGGTCGGTAATCTGGACAGTATCCTGTAATCATAATATTATTTTGTAAGTGTTTACAAAATGATAAAACAGATTTGATGAATTAAGTATGAACGTTCCATTTTTTTCTGTTTTGCATTCAATATTACTCCTGAAATGAAGCATTGTAATATTTTTGTCTTATAATTTAACTTCATTGAGTTTGTCAGGGAAAATATTCTCCTTGAACATAACTAAAATAAATGTAGCAAGTGTCAAAGAAAGAATAAAAATAATAATGTAATATTAATTTCGTACAATCATAAACTTTTATCAGTGTCAACCTGGAACCAAATAAACTTATAATTCATGCCACAATCAAATCCAAAATGTAACAAATCTGTTGAAAAGTACTAGACAGAGCATCGTTGGCCTCTTGTTAATTGGCACATTTAGGTATTAGTAAAAGATTGGATAACCTTATTAAGCCTTTGGTTATGTTCGGTTTGTGTCGTATATAGAAGTGGTTATCGTTGCAGTTATCATAGGAAGAGGGTAATTATTTGGTCCAGTAGTTGGGTTGGTTGGAGTCTAGGGGTAGTTTATATTATTATTTGTCGATGAGTAATTTGCTTGTTTATTTTTAATAGTGATAATAAAGGGTTGAAGTGATGGTAATTAGCGTAGGAAGTGTTATGTGAAATGGAAGTGCTTAAATAGATGATTCGGTATAATATTTTGTTGTTTCATATTTTTTTCCATACGTTCAACGATTTAACGATTCATTCAAAGGTTTATTTCTACAGTGAGTAAGTAACTCGATGGCAGTTATTGCACCTTTTCAGCGAACACCAGTTTTATACAACGCCGTTTACTCATATCCGGGTACATAGGTATAGCATACTAGCTAATTCGAAACAGTTTGTAAATGTGTTCAGCAACATACAAGTATGTCGTTTATGTTTTAATATATTTGAAAACTCTATTTTTATTATCTTATACACAAACTTTCATATCACCAAAAAGTTTTGGTGGTGAAAAACATCATTTGCTTGCTTATAACTGAGATTACTTTGAATTTATTAATCACATTCACATTAACATCCCAAACATTTTTCCATTTTATTTTCACTTTCCATTCCATTTTTCTTAAAATTCAATTTTACCACTCACAAACGATAAACAGTTCATTTATACAAGAGTACATTAAAACTTTATGTTAAATTAACTTGATAAAACAAACAAGTGTATTTCATCATAATTAACAGAATATGACTTATGCAAAGTACTCCAAAGGAATAACTCCTTTGTATTTGACCAACATAAAAACATCCGCACCACGTTGACGCCATTTTACCTCCAGGTTCACTTTGTTAGCAAAAGCAATAAAAACACTTTTGTGTTGGAGAAAGAGGGAAAAATTGTATGAGAGCAAAGAGAGACGTACAGTAACATGAGGAAAGAGAGACAGAGAGAGAACTAGAGAGATAGATAGAGAGAGAGAATTGGAGAGAGAGATAGAACTAGAGAGAATATTCATATATCTAGCTTAAATGTCTCTGGGTGAGTGGACCAACAGAAAGCTCGTAATCCAATTCCTCTTTGTAGATTGCCAACAACTAAAGACAGAGGATTTAAAACGATGATATTTTTCCAAGCAGATTATTAAACGACACCTTGTGGTTAATAGGAGGATTAAGTTACTTCAAAATTAAACGAAATGAAGAAGGAAGACTTTTACGGGTTTTAAATTACGTTCATCAGCTTTCCAATCGATGTGATTCTTCACGTGCTAGGGAAATTTTAAATGTTTCTTATACCATGATAGCGTTTTTCCAGTTTTAGTAACTGATTTTAATTGATATAAATATAATAATGCCCACGAGACAGGTTGTCGTTCTTGCGTATTCGTCTAGGCAAGGTTTCATGAGAAGAGACAGAAAAAATATCGGTTTTAACAGGAAACAGTTTGTAAAAAAAATATCATTTACAAAGTAACAGGTAAATGCTGGCAGTTATTAATGTAACTGTGTAAGAAGTAGTCGATTTCGGAAAATATTTTTATACCATAGAGTTAAATAAACTACACTGAAGTGCGAAGCTATATGCAAATTTCGCGTATCTCGGAAATTGTAGAGGCGCTGCGATCACATTTGAGAACCTCTATACTACAGCAATAGGTTCGTCAATTTGACGCTAGGGGCTCTGCTTGAATCAGTGAGCAAGCTCCATAAGAAAGCATTGAGTAAACAATTTTAGTTCGAAATATCAAATAACAGTCGAAGCTTCATAGCCATGGTTTATACCAAGACTGTGCCATGGTCGAACGAGGCCGTGGATTATACGAGATTTTCATCACTCGAGGCTATATGCGAAATGATCTGTATTCGAAGCAAGATTAGATTGAGCTAAATCTCGTTTCGTGGCATCATATCATAATTGTCATAAGGAAATACCATTGATGATTTTATTACTTTATTAAATCTAGCAAGCATAGTAAGGGATGCTACAAGCAATAGCAATGAAATATTATATAAAGCATCACAACAATATCCAATGAACAGTGGTTTGTAATCAAAAACCAAATATATCTTTACGTCGATTAATTCGTAGGCTACTATATGATAAAGAATGCTTCCCCTAAATATGATGAATCATATATATTCTAAAGTAAATAGTACGATATTGATGTCTAATAAACATGAAACCTGAAATATTTAGCTGATCTACTATAATTGCATTTGCATTCAAAATGCACCGGTACAAAGTACAAACATTATTTTCTTTCTCCACTGGATCACGCCTCACCTTCAGAGTCAAATCTGTTCATGTATATTTTTGTCATGCTGGGAACTGTCATGCTTTATATTATTCTCCCGCTGAGACTGTCACACCTCATTCATATCTAACATAATTATTGTCTGAATATGAACAAACTAAAAAAGTGATTGTCTACCTTAGGTGAAAAGAGATTTAAACTTATAGTGGAAGTTTCACCTGATGCATGACTCTTTATATTTGCTGTAAAGATTTACATTTTAGAAGTTTTCTCTATCTCATAGTTTGAGCAAACACGTTAGTAAGACAGAGAAGTTGTATAAGGATTTAAGAAAGGAATATCAATTTTGACCTTTCAGAGTTTCCTTTTTATGGACATAAGGGCAGCGAAATTTACAACCCATGACAAATAAATAATTCTTTATTTTATAAATATCACTACAATATTAAATACTGAATCATTTTTATTCTATTGTTATACTATAGGCAGTTATATGTGTTTTAGTTTTTATTCTGTCAGAATACTCAGATACTTGTGCCAAAATGATATTTCTACTTTTGTAAGAACTATTAGGAATATGTCGATGGGGTATTCTAAGATATTTCAAAGGTATTATATGAAAATTAAATAAGTCTAACAATTTTCATATTCAGAAGATGTGGTGACGATAACCATATTATTGTACGCATATTATATCTTTCGCTTCCTTGCACCGAAAACATCAGATGCCCCAAGGGGGGGGGGGGGCATTTGACCCTTAACATTCAATCACTTCATTTGAGTTCATAAATTTGACAATACAGGCTTCAGAAAATCAAATAATTATAACGATAAAGTCTGGGGTTAATTTTGCTCTCAATTTTGTATAAAGTAATAGCATTATGTTATATGATTGAAATTTCTTCCTGGTGTCATTTTTCTAGTCAAATACTGATATACTATGAAGTAATTTATTGTATAATTAACGAAACATTTCACGTTTGAAAGCAGTATTGGTGTTTAAATTACTCCATAGTATATCAGTATTCAACTAGTAATAGCATTAATTTACTGCAAACTCAGAAATACCAGGTGCCTAGTTGACTTTACAGGTGAATATATGAGATTGTAATGAAGTTTTACCACCTTAATTAATATCAAAATTTAAACATTTTTATTCACCTTTAAATTCTTCCTTCGTTCAAAGTCCGTTACACTTTGAATGGATATCGGAAATAATATAGATTTTCGACTTTATTTTCCCTTTAAGTTATCTAATTATTTATTCATGCTATCTATCAAATAGAAATTATTCTCTATTTTCTCCGAAATTAGTTGATTTAGTTTTATTATATTTTCGTAGAATATTTCATTCTTTTCTCTTTTAATTTATTCGGTTTTGGGAGGAGTCGAAAGACACCTTTTCTTATTTTGTTCTTTTCTGGTTTTTCTCTAAATCATTGTGGAATTTCACAATTCACATATTTTTACTGATATCTCCGTTCACAAGAATTGTGACTCCTAATTTTGGTTCTCAGCGAAAGGTTAAGATTTTAGATGTTATTAAATAAATCTTGCA
>JAQIWE010000642.1:0-20392 GCA_034698565.1 Campodea plusiochaeta | reverse complement strand
ATGTGAAAAAAAAAAGATTATATAGATAGTGATGGAAAAGTTAACTTTTAATAAGAATATTTTTCTATGAAATAATTATGAACACTATTTACACCAAGATATCAAAATAAATTGTAAAAAAATCAGATTGATAACTTTATTGGAATATTTTAGGCGAATATAAAATCAGAATGTATTCAGTAAGCCGAAAATCATATAAACGTATTTATTAAACTGTACAGTAGATATCCCTGTTCAGTATGAAGAATCTATACCAAGTGAAGTCTGGTCTATAGGTACGAACAATACATTCAGAGTTGATGATTGATTGATTGATTGTACAAAAATCTTGATTGATTGATTGTACAAAAAATCTTGATTGATTGATTGTACAAAAATCTTGCTTGATTGTACAAAAATCCACAAAAAATATTATGCATAATCAACATATTAAAAATTATAAAATGCACTTTTAGAAAAGTCTCGAATTAATAAATTTTAGAGCATTCAGCTTCAGAAAACTTTATTCAACTCTGACTTCCCAAGTTATTTATAGTTTAATATCCAAGCATTTTAAAAACGTATTTTAACCCGAAAATCCATCTGTATTTCCAGATAATGTATATAAATTTCTTGATGGCGACATGCCGAGGTGGAATTTCACTGATTTTATGCATTCTTTCATGATCGTATTCCGAGTTTTATGTGGAGAGTGGATCGAATCTATGTGGGACTGTATGTGGGTATGTGGCTGGCCATGTGTCCCATTTTTCTTGGCGACAGTTGTCATTGGGAACTTGGTGGTGAGTACTCATACTGTGCTGGGAGAGAGAGAGTAAAAAAATATATACCCCGCTAGCAAACATAAGACCTATTATTTGACGTTAGCACGGTTTGACGTGGTGTTCCTATCGATACGATAAAAATATCGTTGATATCGATATATCGCCTCGATATTCGATACAGTATTTGATTTTTTGATAACGATATTTGAAATGTCGTTATCGAAATTTGGCTGTGGATAAGATATATCGCAATCGCAGGAGTTCGTTCCGATACGATAGAAATATTGTTCGAATATCCATGCGATATATCGCATGGATATTCGATACGATGTTTGACTTTCCGATAATGATATTTGAAATGTCGATGTCGATATGACATTCCGATATCGTAAGAACACTACTTTGACTGTTTTAACACCCTAAACAAAAGAATCACTGTATTCTAAAAAAACTTTCTCAGTCTGTCAAAATCATCAATTTTCCTAAATGGTCTTTATGTTGTTGGAGCAGGTATAATAAAATTTGGCTAAAAATGAAACAAAATTAATTTTCATTCCCCCCTCCTCTCTCCCGTGCAGGTGTTGAATCTTTTCTTGGCCTTGCTCTTGAGCAGTTTTGGCGCAGGAAGCTTAACTCCGTCGGCGGACAATGATACTAATAAGTTAGCAGAAGCCTTCGATAGAATAGCCCGATTTAAACGTTGGGTGAAAAATTCCATTATTAACCTGGCGAAAGCGCTCCGTGCGAAATTGACCAATCAAATTTCCGATCAGCAGCCAGGTGAGGGACCCTCCTCCAGTTGGAAAGAAGGTTTATATCCAATCAGATTGCTTGTTTCTGTGTCTCTTTTATAGTCTTTCTTATTAGAGTTGACTTCATTGGCTCATTTTGATAAGTTTGTTGATTTGAATCACCAACTTCTTCAGTTGCGATAGGTTTATATTTTTATTATTTGAATATATAAATGCTTGCGTTAATTACAATCAAATTGGAAATAAAATATTGTTTCTATTGGATTAAACCAGTTTTACTTTTTAAGTTCGTTTAGCCTGCAAATAATGCTGAAATCGTGATTTCTTTATCTTGCTGCTATCATAGGAAAATGAGAGTTTTTATATTTCTTATGCGGTATATTTTAGTTATTTTAGAATTTTCAAAGATAGTTTATTATCAATATGTAACCCCCCTAATGTGAGTTTCTGTTTCCCGGTAAAGTTTTCCATTTATAGTCATTATACCTACAAGCTTGAAGTAAATAAAATAAATTGTTTTAATATCCTTTCTAAATACATGAAAACGTTGTTCTCCAATTTTGATAATACTGTAGAACTTAACATTAACTGTATTCCTTTATTCTCAACCAAAGTTTATTGAAATATAACAATTATTTCAGTCAGACATGACCATCATCAGTTTTACACCATCAATTCGGATCGAAATTATACTCCTTTAACAAATATGTATTTCACATATCCGCACGATTACAATACAGCCTTGATTCACTTCAGATATTCTAAAATTCCGTTTCAATTTTCAGATAGCTTCAACCTATTAAAATCCCATACTAAAATATGACACCACCGTTGGCATAGACTATACTTGTCCCAACTCTTCAATATCATAAGGAATTATCACACTCCATACGAAAAACAATCGCATCACTTTCAAGTAAAAATTCAAAAATATTTAAGCAATCGAGTAAAAATTCAAAAAAATAAGAAGTTTTACTTGAAAGCGTGTTTCGATTTGAGTGCGATAATTTCTTATGTTATTGAAGAGTTGGGACAAGTATAGTCTATACCAAAGTTGATGTCATATCTTAATCTGGGATTTTAAAGTAATGTCTTACGGTATGAAATGGGAGGGAAAGTGACAAAAGTAAGATTCGGAGGGGTGAGCGGGACACGTGATGAAAAGAAAGTCATTCATTGGTGATAAACTCGAATAAACTTGCAGGAACTTCAACGAACTCAAAATATAAACAACGCTATTGGTTATGAAAAGGGGTGATCTGAGGAATGTTGTTTACGAAGATGGCACGGTTACACGTTCGTCAGATACTTTCGGCATAGAGTAAGACATCACTTTAACTAGTACAATATACAAAAAATAAAAATAGGATTATAACAAACATTAAAACCTGGAGAGCAATGTAAATCCGCGATTACTAAGGATGATTAATTTTTAACAAATACAGTAATACCACTCGATGAAAAATAAAGCTGATGGATTAATACTTTTTGTAACCATGACTATCAGAAAAATCTGACCTATTTAATAACAGCTCTCTTGTATGATTAGCTTGTATAGATAACATGATGTTAAAACAGATGAAAAATATTCCTCTGTATATACTGTCTGATAAACTTTTTTCGAGATAGTGTCGCTGTGATAGCATTAAAGAGTATCAGTAAAATAATTTATATGGAGAGTACATGTAATCATATATTAAAAGGCTATTCTCTGTATATATTGTTCAATTCAAGTAACAGTAAAAAATAGTTTCTGTAAAATTAAATCAAGCATGTATTCATAATGCCGTACTCAATTGAAAAAGATTTTTCGTATAACAATAAGAGGAAAGGAATAGTACAATGAATACTGTGATAAAAAACATTAAATTAATAACTTAATATAAGTTTTGCATGAAACTTACTACATGAAGTAACATTCACTTTATTATTTATTAGCTGAACTTGAATTTTCGGCTTCAAGTTTCCAACTAATTGAATTGAATCGAGTTCCTGATAATATTCGTTATCAATTCTGCAACCCTTGCATGAAGACAAAATTAATATACTACTATATTATAAGAGATATTATTATTTTAAGGAACTTATAATAATGAATTATTGATATTCTGGAGTAGACCACTATAAGTTATACAATCCTAACTTGTATAGTGGTCTACTCAACTCCTGATCATAAATAATATATTTGTAGATACTGCTGAATCTCCAAAGCCTTAATATGATAGTGCCAAATATTTTTCAGTATAAACAATATCCCAAACATCTAACCAAATTTAAAACCTGTTATATTGTATTACAACACCAACGAAAAATAGAAGGAAATAAAAATTCATTTCGACTATATTGTATTCTCTCAGGAAAGCGAAAAACCAGAAAGAAAATAATGTCGTAAAAAATGGTGTTTTTATTCTGTACAGACATCTTGACTTCTGGCTCCCCCCCCCCCCCCCAGGCCAAATCTAATTCTGTACAAAGGAAAGGAAGAAAAACAGTGATGCGGAAATTTCGACTTACGAGTTAGTGGACTCTTTATTCAATTATTCTTCCAAAATTGAAGTAAGATTCAGGTTCAATCAGATAAATTTTAACTTTTATCAAATTTACATATTATTTACTTCTGATAATTATTGTATCAATGTAGGTTCAAAGTGCTAACAGCATTATAGAGACAAAATAAATTTAAAAGGAAATCAGTCAAATTCACCGACTAACTTTTATACTGTTTTCTGATCTGATATCCGTAACTGATACTTGACTAATCTGGAGCGCTTCCACTTTAAAGGCTTCAGTTAAACAATAGTGATACTTGTATGGTGACTCTATCATTCGGTCATACTAAAATCACGTTCTCTACAGGTTTTAATTTTATTGTCGTCTTTGTATGGAAACTATCCACGTGTCTTTTAGTGGACTAAACCTTAGTTTCAACCGATTATAAGAATAATACGATATTGTTAATTAATCAATTCCATTATCCAAATTAAAGATTAGCTGATGTCGTAAGTCGTGAGTTATCATCCATCATCTTGTAAAAGAAGTCGTAATATAATGAATAATAAATTTAACGTATAAAAAAATAACTCCAAAACTGCGCCAGTAATGAATTAAAAATTCTCCCATTTCAACAAACTCCCTTCACCGAAGCTCCCAAATTCGTCCCATCTCAGAAAAAAAAAAATCGGAAAAGAAACAAGAAAAAAAAAAAAAACTGGAAAGTTTCTGGTTGCACCTTACAAGAAGAAGCTTCCGTTGTTGTTTGAGGTGCTGTTGTTAGAATTGTAATTAGTTGTTTGTTATTTTCATCACGATCTAACGGTCTAACAGGGTTGTGTGGATACAGGAGTATAGAGATCTATTTGATGCTTTATAATAGTGTTGTACATCAGAGTTGATAATATCTCATCATAAACTGTAAAATAAGGGGTTTGAGTATGAATTGTTATGAGATGGTTATTATCGACGGAGATGGAAATAGGTAAAAATGCTTAACTGATGTATGCATTGTGACATTTATATTTAAAAAACTAAAATATATTTATCTCAGTTTCCGTTTTTGCTTGATAAATAACCATTTACAGCTCATGAATATGAAAAAATATTAATAATTATGGTAATAGCAGTATATATACTAAAACGTACTTTTTATATTAGTAACTTATTTCATGAATTCATAAGACAAGTGTAAACAATACAATTTTGTGCGCTTGATGTTGTTATTAACAATCAAGTGCTATTTTGATTATTTTTCGTTAATAATTTTAATGTTGCTAATAATAACTCAACGTTATATAACTAGTCACCTGAAATACGCTCGTAGTAAATGGAAGCTTGTGCAATAACCGTCGTTACGCAAATCTGGTCGTATACAGCAGTATAAGATGCAAAATAAAACAGACATAATATACAAGCTTTATTTTCTAGCATTTCATACTCCAGCAGGTATATCAGAATTATGGTCGACTTTAGGTTGCAGATAGTATAACAGTTCAAAAAAGTAATTCTCTTACAGTAAAAATGCCCTCAAGGACACAACTGCTGTACATGAATGAAATTTGACTGATTCCCCTGGTAACTGAAATATGGAACTCTCGTAAAAAGTGGGGTTTATTAATGAACTTTATACTACAAGAACGAAATAAGTACTAGTGACCTGGTCTTATGGAATTACTATAACAGTAGGAACCATATATAGGGTTCCGCGAAAATACAGCGTGGAAAATTCAGCTCACGAAAATTCAGCACCGAAAATTGGGGGTACGAAAATAAGCGCAGCGAACATTCAGCGTTTCCATTATAAAAATGCATCTCAACTGAAATAAAAAAATATTCAAAATAAATTTGAAGGGAAAAGAAAGTCATTCGTCTCATATAATTTTATGAAATTGATGTAAATTTAAAATTGAATAGTTATACATTCATTTGTTAAATAGTCTCACTTGAGCTTAATAGAGCAATAGTTCCACTGGGCGCGAAGTTTTTCCTGTTCTTAAAATCATTTTCCTAATTTAAGCAAATAGTCAGTCAATCATTTAATTTATCTAAAAAAATTGCTTTGCAAGTTTCTAATAAACTGATTTAAAAATAATTCTTTCCTAAATTAATTCTTTAAAACTTATAAATAGTATGTTTTTGGACAGGCAACACTTCCGAACAGTCTTTAGAACAATACATTCCTGTCGATGTAGTACTTCACAGATTTAAAATAATAATGATAAAATTGATAATAATAATTGAAATTACATAAAATGAACTTAAAAACTCATGAACCAATAAATTCAAATATTCTCGTTTTTAATAAATTCTACATGAAAAGACATATTACTATCAGTAATGTGACAGCATTTATTTATATGATATTTCTTTTCTTATAGGAGTATAACTTCGTTTAAGCAGTTTTTATTTTGAAGGCATAATTTTTTTGGAATTATATTGTATAAAAATATATGTTGCGTAAAAATAACATTTGTTATTGTACTTTGTGTGGAATTGAAAATATCTATCTATCTATCTAACTTTGTTTAGGTTTCGAGCGCTGTACGTTCGTAAGCTGAATTTTCGTGCTCCCAAATTCCGGCGCTGAATTTTCGTGCTCTGAATTGAAGCGGTAAAAATTAAAGCTTCAAATAGAAAGTTATATCAAAAGATTTGGAATTGTAGCTCAAAGGTCTCTGGAACATATTGATTACGCTATTGTGAAAATGGAGTAATTAAAAACCAATATTTTCTTATTGTAATGTTTCGACGTTTGTTCTATATGTTAGAAAATGACTGTTATTTAAACGTCGAAATATTACACGAAGAAAATATTTGTCTTTAATTACTTCATTTTCACAATAACTTAATCAATATCAAAAGATTTATTAGATACATTATTATTTTGTATATTAACAGAAGTAGTAACGAATATCACTAAAGAATCACATCTATACTCAAATCGTCTGTTTAAAAAGCAAGTTATTCGTACCTTGACATTATGTTTCGAAGCAATTGTATACGTTTCATCCAAGGAAGTTAAACATAAATAAAAAGACAGATCGCATGTAAAATAACTACATAGCCATTAGAACCAAAATTACTAGTAAATATTATGAAACGTCACATCTTCTAAAACTCTGAACCTTTTTACAATATTTTGCACCATTTTCACTTCCAAATAATAATTGAAACATTCAAACTCTTTTAAACATTTCTCAAAATTCCTCACAATCTAATCTTATATAAAAGACGAATCCGCCATTTTGACAGAATCTCTTATTGATTTAATTTCCAATTATCCCATCATGATTCGTTCAAAAAAATTCTTTCAATTATAACGCTATATACTGAAGTTTATATTATATTGAGAAAAAAAAGGAAAAAAAAGTTGTGTAACAAAGTTGAGTCATTTCCGATGTGGAATTTAATGGATATGAAAGATCATTTCTTTTGAGCTTTTTAATCAATTTCGAGAGAGCGGGTTTTTTTTCTTGGTCGAAGAAATGAGAAAGGAAGATGGCAGCACCATTCAGCGGCGTCGAAAGTCAAATGGATCACTGTAACTATCAAGATTTCTGTGCTAATTGATTATAAAATTGACATTTTTCTCAGAGCGTTTCTGTTGAGTGCTGTTGCATTTACTCACAGGATTAATTTTAATGCATAATCAAATGAAATAAAAATGTTTTCCTATATTGTTTGAGGTTTTCTCGATTCTTAGAGAATTTCCTATATTGAGGAACTCGATTCTCAGATTGAAATAAAAAGGATTCAGTGAGCAATATAACATTTAATTTGATTATTTTAATCAACCTAATTAAAATAAAGTGGAATTGAAAAATTCTCAGCCTCTCAGTTTGGAAATGAACTATATCTGCTGTAGATTACTTTAATGTTGAAGGTAAATAAAACTACTGACGAAATTTTAATTTTCCTATTACAAAAAAAAAAACATGTTTGGAACCAATTTTGCTTATTATTTAATTGTTAAATAGCTCTATTAACTTCTATTTCAATGCGCTGTTAGATTATTCGTTATATTGTTTATGTGTATCACTTGTATTAAATGTCTCTATTGGATCTAAGTATCTGTACTATTATGTTGGGACAAAAAACTTTATTATTATTATTATTATTATTAATGGAAATTATTATGCAGTATATGTTTTTACTATAGTACATCATGTACCTTTCACAGGCATCACAACTCATACTATATCTTATAGTTTTATTTTATGTTTATAATATAATTAAATAATCAAGTTCTGAAATATAATACTGCAGAGTTAGATAACTGTGATTTCTTTAAAATTTAAAATTGTTTTTCAACTGTAACAAAGTTAATCGTAGTGATCAATAACACTGAGTGATTAATCACGAATATGTCTAGAGCAATGTAATATATAAATCATGCATTAAATGATAATTATTTTCATCTTTAATAGGGGAACTTTACTGCACCCCTCCGACCCCCTAATTCTTGTGACTTCCATGATAATCTGACGAGGAGGGAGGCGGGGGGAGGGAAGAATCTTGAAGAGTTCTGCTGACATCGCCTGAAAAGAAAATTTGGATGATTATTAACTATACTGACTAATGGGTTACTGGCAAGATATTCTAATGATTTTGAGATTATATAATTATGCTGTTATAATTATAATATGCAGTTGACATTATATTCCCAAGATAGTAGAAGCTATATAATTTTTAAAAATCATATTCATGGTGTACAATGTTATTAGTTCATACTGTTGAGGTTTGAAAATAAAACTATAGCATATTACGATTTGTTCAATTGAAAAACCTTAAACTCATTTTAAATTATATAAGTGTCGCTGTTTATCTGAATTATAAATATAAACTTATACATAATGAATCTTTTAATAATGATATAGCAATGTAATCTTTATACTCCAATCATTAAAAATAATAATAACAGTAACAATTGAAATTTTTAATAATAAAAGAAAAAAAGTTCATTAAACTCACAACCAACAGTTTATACTTTTGACATTTCTAAAATACATATACTGTATTTTTATTTTAAAATAATTTATAATCCCAACCTCTTACTCTTAAATTTTTAATATCTGCATCACATATTTTATATTTTGTACTTTTGTGCGTCGAATAACAATGTGATTGTTTGATATAAGTTAAAAGTACTGTAATATGGTGCATATGAAGCTCTATAATGAATGATGAAGTGAAAATATATAGAAATATCAGTTCATTTGGTATAGTTAAATTAATAAATTATTAATTTTCAGATATATATTATTACAACAAAATACGAAAAGTGTTAACTATATAAATTACATTATTGCATTATACAGTATATAATTTAATGTAATGTAGTGTCGTATCATATTTCATTAATAAATAATGCTTTATAGAGTGGGTTATATTTAGATTGAACAAATGAATCGCTTCGCAATTCAAATAATATCGATTTCAGATAAGTATGTATATATGATACGAAACAAGGTACATGTATATAATGTAGTATTCGAGTGTTCAGAATTTATACTTTAATAATTAATAATTGAATACTCAAAAGTCAAAAAGGTAAAATGTAAATAATGGATAAACTTGTATGAGAAAATTATTTTCATGAAGTGTTATAATTTATTTAGATAATATAATAATATAAATTCGGCATAATGAAATTAAAAAGATAAAAATAGAAGTTTAGCGAAAAAACCCAAATTAATTAGATATCTTTGAAAGCTCAAAGCTGTACAATACAATTTGTATAAAACTCAGTACATTTCTTCTAATTTAAAGTTATGTTTCCAAACAATATAATAATTTTCACTAAATTCCTGATAACCACCACAACATCAGTAAAGTCACATAAAATGGTTGAAAACTTTTTTTACTACTCCAAACAATCCTTGTCACTCTTAATCTCCCAACAAGAGTCGACGACTCAATTGAAATTCCCTAAGGATTATCACTAACCTGTTTTATCACTTTTGAAGCTTTTTCTTCGTCTTTTGTTTGTATCTATTCTTTTCTCCTCTACTTTTTTGTAATGACAAGTAAAATTGGAAATCTCTAAGCAATTACTTTCGCCTTTTTCTGCTCCAAATATAAAATGGGTCTGTAATTAGACCATTTGTTGCTCGGAAGTTAAATTTTGGGTTTGAGGCAGTGACGTAGGCAAAGGAGGGTTGGGTGCTATCCCCCCCCCTGCCCTTGATGAAGTTAAAGTTACAAATTTGACAAAAAAATATCTCAAAAACAGTGAAGAAATTAGGCCTTAATTTAGAAAAATTTCTAGAATACAGTCTCATCTTGTAAATATCTGTTAATAGTGCTTAAAAAAAGTAATTTTCACCATTTTACAAAAAAAATTTCGCTCGCGACAACCATGGTGGCGCGAGCTCGGAAGGTTTTCGACATCACTTGGACATATCCCCCCTCTTTCGAAATCCTGGTTTGAGGTTTGGTTTAGAAACTTCTTTTTGATTGTTAAACTATCATAGTTTTGCCAGACACGTTTACCGTTTCACTTGTTCTCTATTGTACTCGATATCCCAGGGGAACGATAAGCTTTGTTGGAAAACGATGCGACCCTGTGAAAAAACAAATGTGGGGCTTTACGTTGCTTTAATATTTTGAGAAGATTCCTCTCTTGAAAGTATAAGATTATTCATGACAGAATCAAACTTAAAAAAATAATTATTAAGTTATTACTGATGTACTTAAAATTATTGAAACACTTTTAACAATAACTCCATTACTCTATTCACTCATATTGTAAATACTGCAGTCATATCAATAAAATATTTATTTATTATTTACGCACTAAATAATAACACTTGATTACGAAACATTGGCTAAAATATTGATACTAGGAACACATACATCGACATGAGCGAAACGTTTTCTGAATAATGGAAAAAGAAAAAAAAATCGAAATTATTTTATTATGTTCTGAACTACGTATAATGATACTGATTTATTATTTCGAATAGTTTTGGTTTTAAGACTTACCTGTAGAAATATTTCAATGACTGAGTATTCTTACACAATACGTCGCCTGCCTAATCAATTATTAATACGATCAATACTCAATACGATGCGAGATGTGCAAATGACGATGAAAAGCAAAAGATTCTTTGGAAAAAATGTTTGGAAAAATTACATTGGAAAAATTACGAGGGAGAGTCAATAAGTAAAAAGATTAAAACTATAGAATAAAACGACTGGTTCAAATAGTACGACATTTTATGCACATATCCATGTACTCTCTATAGGAACAATTTCGAACATTTACCATCGCTCTATGATCATTTTTGTGTCAGCACCAAGGGATTGCTTGAGGTAAAGTCAAAATTCATGAGCACGTAAAATTTTAATTTTTTTCAATGGCTTCACTTCTGATTACAGCTAGAAAATTAACTTTTTCTCAATTACAATTTTGGGTTTATCTATAATACGATCTACAGGAAGAAAGCAAGCCATTATTCAGACTTAATATTTGAAATCAGTTAACTTTCAAAAAGTGCGATTATGTACCAGAACAATGTCTTAACTCACACTGCTGCAATCAGAATGACTCCTCACCTTCAGAATATTGGTTTGATAAATTGATGTATCAAATCGTATATATTCATAAATATTCCATTTCTTATAGTAATATAGAAATATGGAGTATTTCTCAAATGTACTTTTACTTTTTGATTTCCTCTACTGGAATCGGAAGTGAGACCAATGAAATAATGAAATTGGATGTGCGCATGAATTTTGACTTCACCTCAAACAATCCCTATAGCTGCTGACACAAAAATGATCATAGAGCGATGAGATATGTCCGAGACTGTTCCTAGTGAGTATATGGATAAGTGTATATAATTTCACATTATTTGTACCAGTAGTTTTAATTCTATTGCGTTAGTCCATTTCCTTATTGACTCTCCCTAGTATATTAAGTCAACATTAATAAAAACATTGAAACTGTATTATTGATTACCTATATTCTAGTATTATTATTCATTCGGTCGTGTCTATTACTGCATGAATGTAGTAAAAGCGTGTGCAACATGTTTATATGAATGACTTCAAAGTAACGATAAAAAAAACATTTTCGAAAAACATTTAGCATCTCATCACCTGCAAAATAAATCACCAAAAAACAAAAACATTCTTTAAAAATAAAAAAAAATAAAAAAAACTCTTCCTCCACAATGAAACAAAAACCAGCTCATTATTGAGTAGCGTCAAATGCAACACCTCTCTTCGCTTACTTCAGCGTTATTTGACGTTTTCTTTAATGATCGTTTCCACTAGAAAAGGTGTGAAAGACTTCAAAATTAATGACAAGGAAAAGAAACGATGAACGTTGAAGAATGAAAAACTATGATGGATTAGATACTTTGTTTCAATTATGTAAACAAGATGGTATATACCTCGTGCATTTTTCAAGTTGATGTTAGGCTCTTTTATAATTTATTAGTGTGTGTTTTAAGTTTTTTTTGTGTGTTTTTATACGATAGGTTGGTATTTGGGGTATTTGGTTTAAATTTATGGCATGGTGTTTATTATTTTGAAAAGTTTTGGAATACAATCTTACAATGGCGATGTTTAAGCTCGCGTTTTTATTTTGTTTTCTGTTTTAATGCTATTGTTGGAATCATCTGAATGTAGTTTGCATATTTAGTTCCTATAGTTTGTACGTCTATAACACAAATTTATTAAATTCATTGAACTACTTCCGCGTGCTAATACTACGAATTAGATTGTACCAAATATTACCAATGAAATGATGCTGACGAAATGCAAGAAATCATAATTTACATAACTATATATACGAGGGGATATGTTTTATTATGCAAATTTAAATTTCCCCCAGTGGTAAATATCCAATTCTGTTAATTCGGAGACCTTTGTTTGCTTCAATTAACAATTAAAAAAGAAAATGAAAGTTGGTTATTTCAAAACCTTTTCTGAATTTTACTAGTCAAAACTGCTGACATTTGGGTTTCAATAGAATATTTCCGGTTAGCTGTTATAGTTGAAAAGCAAATAGTTTTCTTTATTTCTGTACAACCATACGAAGTATTAAATAATTTATATAAAAATATGAATTGAAATTAATTGAAAAAGACCCAATATGTCCCACTGAGCCACTGTCAAAGTGCATGTTATACATTTTGAAAACTGCAGTAGTAAACGAAACAAGAATAAATTTTTCTACTTATACTGTACTACTTCGAACTAAAAACAGTAAACATACTCAACATAAAAATGAATATTTCAGATAATTAACCCATTAAAAAAATAAAGCTACCTACATCCACGCAAATTCTGATGTAAAGTAAAAAATAACTTTTTTATACAGCTCGTATAAACTTTATACACACATTTGTTTTTAGCTTTCAATTAATGAAGTATATGTAGTGAAGTGCACTTCATATAATGTAACGTACAGTTTGTAAAATATATATCTGGAGTTGGGATATTAAAATAATTGGTACTTTTTATATAACAAGTGGAGGTAGAAAATATGAATAATGAACTCGAATGATGCAGAATTTTTTGAAAATAAAATGAGTACAGCGGTGTTCTAGTTTTTTTTCAAATGCAATTTCAATTGGTTTTGGGAAAAAAAAATTAAATGCTGATTGTTGTATATCGGACAGTACTTAATGCAGCACCTAATCTATGATTTTCAGCACCGAAAATTAATAACTAGAGTACCGTTTGAAAATATTAATTCCAGCACCGACTGACCATTTATTACAGCACCATTTTTTAATTATCACAGCACCGAATTTTGCTGAATGATGGTTATAATCATGTTGCCTTTCCCATTTCTTCCTCGTAAATGTTTTTCTCCCTAGAAATGTAAAATATAACTGTTTTAATAAACCCTATTATTTTTTTTCAAGATGGTTCTTTTTACATAACAGAAATCGTATCATAATTTTTCATATATAACTTATAGTGTAATACTCGTATTATTTGCATTATTGTATTCCTTTGTAACTTGCATTAAATGCTATACCAAATATTCATCACAGTTTTAAAATCACATGTTCATCACTATACAAAAACAAAGAGCGTCAGTGTGCTATTACAGAATAATTGACCTTAATTACATCTGCAGTTTATTTATTATTATTTTTCTTTTAAGTTTGGTAATTTTAAAAAATCAACCTATTTTTTCTGTCACTTCTCTAGCTATAATTCATTATCATTATGCATATAATATTTACCTTTATGTTAAAAACAGTTTAGTGCTGCATAATCACTTTACGTATAAAGATGTATAAATTGTACTGATGTTCAATCTCACACAATTAGAGATCAGATGGAGTTAAATAAAATATACTGCAAAATGCTTATATTAAGAAATGAAATTTGATTATTAGGAATCGCAGTATACTCTTAGTAAACAGTATACTCACCGACTTCTATTTCGAAGTCGGTGCTGCAAAAAACATGTCAACATACTGAAGCATCAAGAGGTGCTGACAAGAAGATTTCGGTGCTGCAATAAATATGCTGTCGGTGCTGAAAAAAGTATTTTACCGATGCTACAATACAGTAGGCCTACGTACTTGCTTTTACTTTTTCCCAGTGCTGAAACCTGTATATTTGGTGCTGAAAAAATATATCCCTTACTTTCACTAACCTTTGTTCAAAGTGCAGCATTTATTCAGTTAGATTTGTCTTTTATTATTCCAAACAAAAAATTAATGCACAATCTCTTATTATATATACTTACGAAATACGAAACAATCACATTTAAACCAAAAATAATGGTATTATTAAAGCTGTTATTTAAAATATTTTTAAATCGGCAAGGATTTTGAAGGAATTAAGTTAAATTGTACATTATTAAAAATAATTAATTTGTAATGAGAAACGGAAGCGGTTAGATATCGTCGAATACACACATGAAAGAGTCCAGACATGAAAGAGTTGGGTTTCCAATCTCAATGAATATTAGTATCTTCCTATTATTCTGTTGAAAGATATTTTTAAAATAGACTTAAACATTGGTGTAATTTTATCAATCCATCAAAATTTGAAAATAAACTGGACATAAGGGCGCAGTTATAAAAGTCATCTACCGTTATTATTCTGGGAAATGATAATACCAGTGGAAATAATTTATTTCCTTGTTTTTATCCTGTGTAATTATAGAGTATGCAACCTAGGCACTTCAATTGTTCACCACGATGCATACTTTACAGTATGTTAGTAAGTAAGTAATAATTTTAATTTGTCTTCCAAGTCTTCATGACCTTCGCCCATGTTGACAAGAGTTCCTTAAGTTGTATATAGAAAATATAGTGTAATTAATAATAATTTGTAATAGTTGATTGAAGTATAACATTAGTTAAGTTGTTATGAAGTAAGAGAATATGACCATGTGGAATTATAATTTAGTATAAATAAAAAAAAAGTATTTGCAGTTTTGTTTTTGAACAAAACTATTATATGGTTGAAGTGAAAATAGAATTTTGCTAATTAAAAAATATTTTACAGTGTGTTGTGGGTACAGACATTTCCGGAAACGCGTATCGTTTTGTGCACTGAAAGTTAGAAAATCTTATTTCTCTTTTCAGTAATATTGTGACTTTAAGCAAGCGAAGACTGTAAATAATGTACATGTTTATTTGAGTATGCTGTGTTACCGTAAACTGACAGATGCCTTAGATTAACACTTTAAGAATGTCACGAACAAAACATTATTACAGTGTCTATACGTATTTAATAATAATCATAATACTATTTTTTTATTAAAGATACAGTCTATTCTTGGTATTTTTTAATATTTTTTGGAAAAAGAGAGCGGGTTTCAATGAACCCAGCCTTTTTTATACAATCTCCTAAAGTTTACAAATAATGACATCACTGCTGATTATCGGCGAGCGGTTAGAGATAAACTGATCATTCTATTTTTTATATCATAAAATAAATTACTTTATTTATTGTCGATAGTTGGTTATGTCTGAAAACGAGATATAAATGTTTACTGGATTATAATGACGTCACTCACAATTTCGTACATTGTTTATATGTCAGGAACAAAAGTTAGTAGCGTGTTAATTTTTATCAAAAAATGAATTATATCAAAAAATGAGTTTTTATTACATAATTTTTACAGGAATTCTGGAATTCTATTACTCTGAACTGAACTTTTAAAGTACAACTTATTTAAGAGTACAGTAATAACGGTTCAAATAAATTACCCTATTTAAATAATTCAATAATAGCAGGGCCGTCTTAAGGAGTTCTTTCCTTTGTGTCGATAGTTGATATTTAAATAAAATATAATAATTACATCCCAAATAAGCACTTACATTCTTAAAACCAACCCAATAACATTAAAACCTTTCTGGACACCTACCCTCATTACAGAATAAAACACTCTAACCCCACATTGACTATATTCCATTACCATACATTAAACACAACCTGACTGTACAAACCTAACCCATTACATTCAAACAATAACTTTACATTCAACTAATTCCGACAAGCAGACTCCATCTACCGGGGGAATAAAGCAACATAAACTGTCCTCTGCCACAAGAGGTAATTCTGGAGTATTTGCCACCTCCATCCTCCTTGTGCTACCTTTCTGCATACCCTGGTTATATATTAGGTCTAACTGACCTTAGAGGGTGGCACTGTCTCTTGGGATTTAAGGGGGAGGATGGGTAGGGGTGTCATCTTTCAGGGTTTTCTGGATTTATCGTTGAGTGTTATTTATGTTATAATTGGTGTTTTGCGTAATGTTGGAAATGTTAATTGGTTATGTAAAATTATGAATTAAAGTGACGTTGTATTTTGTAACTGCACAGTGTTGTATTGGTGTTACATGTACATATGATTGTTACATTGATTTTCTTATTATTTACGTACGCCTAAAGTATCTGGCGAAACTTGATAGTCAATAGCGTATACAGGATAGCTGCATTCGTCTTAATATTTTGAGTTTGTTGGTACTGTAAGAGCAAATTCGTCACTAATAAATGCAGTCTCCTTTTTACGGTATGCGTAGCACCCATATTTCCAGATTTTAATATTATTATGTCAGATTTCCCTCCGTCTGAGGTTACTTTAAGACAGTCATTAATATGTTCTATATTGATTGCATGCAACTTTTTACTCCCTGTTATACAAGTTAAATGAGGAAAAGAGATTACAGTTAGTATTACTGCTTGTAATTGATGTTTGAGATAAATATATGAAAATAAATATTTAATTGAACTACTAAAATATAAAGGAATAGAATGATCAACTCATTTACATGTTTCACATTTACGGATACAAAATTGGTTCACAACTGAGGAGAGAAAAGGAGAGAAGAGTTTAACTACTGAACCAAAGCGGCGACAAAACGATTTCAAACCATGGAGAGAAAAAATGGAAAATAGTGGAGTTTCCTCACGAGGAATAGCAGCACCAGCGCAACGGAAAATTACATTTTTTTACAGTAGGTGAACAGTTATTATATGTTAATAATGTATATTTGTTCAAAATAAATTATTGAGACAATGTCATTTGCGGTAAAAGCTAATTTTCTCAATGTTTCAACTTTTTCCGTAAGTTGCCAACTCGTCAGTTTCATTTCACAATGTTGGTATTACTGTTCAGTGGGAAAAAGTTGTTTCGATATAGTTCTTTGGAATGAAATAGCTGGAGTTTCCCAACTACAAATATCCCATGCTCAGCTGCCTGCGTATAGAAGCATTATGGCGCATCTTCTTTACGTAATATTATAATTATCTCCGTACCGAACTATAGAATAACTTAACCCATCCCGTTACACTTTCTTATCCTTTGGCACCACGAATGCGTTTATTCCTATCCCTCGTGAGAAAGTCTGTTGTAACAGTAGTAATTGGCAAGCTGTAGGGACACTGTTGGTTATCATGTGGTTTCTACGCTCTATGTAGTACTTGGGGAAGTATTATATTCGTAGGTTTGTGTAATTATCAACTTCTAACTTACTGGAGTTCTGATTAATTCAGAGGCGCTGTTTTAGGAAGTTGTTTCTTAAATGGGGTGTAGTAAGTATTTTATTGGAGAAAAATAAAAGTTGCAATTTTTCGGATTTTTAAATCTATTTACTGTTGAAATTTATGCACCAAGAATCCTCAAGGTTAGTTATAATCAAAGTTAATTATCTTCAAATAAATACATTTTTGTATTTAAATACAATTCAAGTTAGTTCAATCCAGATAATATATTATTCTCATGAAGGCATGGTAGTAATTCTGCGATCAACATAAAGTGAAAAATATATTTCAAATAGTTAATTATTTTGATTTCTTTGAAAAGTGTGGAGATATACTTTCCTGAATTCAATATGAAAGTAAAATAAAATTTTATTTGAGAGTAAAAAAATCTTTTAACTTAAAGTAAATTGAAATGTTCATTGAATATTATCAATGTTTTGTGCAGAGACAACTGACTGTCTGCATCAACTTATACGAAATGTTGAATTTATTCCATTATCCTTTTTATCATCTTTTACAACACTGCCTAGGGAGCTGCTTTCAAGAATCAGTTATACAATCTACAGTACAGTACGTATTACTTAAACAGTGAAAGCATCTTAAATCCCACATTTTAAAAAACAATAATTCGAACTAGAACACGTTTCTGTACAGGTCTAATAGTATACCAACTTCCAAGAATAAAATCTTATTTAATTTTCCAGAGCACTTTCACATCCACTTTCAACGTTCCCTACAGCATACAATGACCTCATCAACATTACCCCAAACTCCCACCTAGACATATTTCCTTTAAACTCCATGACCATATTCTACCTCCGTAGTGTCTCTGCTCCTCTCTCGCTCCTGCCAGCCAGGGAGCTTCTCTAGCTATCTTCTAGTTTAATCAGGACAGAAGATTCTATGGTGTGATATTGATTACGTTTTCTCCTAGCTCTCTCTCGCTCTCTCTCTCTCGCACTCTAAAATATATACGACTGACTTACAGCTTTGTTTCTATACTGCTGAATGAAGAGAATAAATATTACCGTTTTCTCTCTCAGTATTCTTATATATATATTAAGGAAGTAGAAAGTTTTCGTTTAAATTAATAGCTCTTGGAATAAGCGGTAAATACTCAGAACTCTTGTATTATCTGAACCCGAAACTTGGTGATATGGATAAGTAAAGGGGTGGTTTTGAGGGGTAGTGTGGGTGGGGTAAGGGTTAGAATTCGGGTTGAATTGGTGTATTTCTTTCACAGATATTTGTATTATTATTTTAACATTTGTATGATTCTGTTTGTGTTTTTATTTTTGGTTTCCAAAAGTAATTTAATGGAACGAGGTAAAAGTCTGTATTTCACTGACTTCGAATGATAGTTAAGAATGAAAATAATTATTGTAGACTAAGTTAGATTTAAACAAGTTATTCAAATTTCTCACTCTGTTCTATTTTAATTTCAATCTTTGAATAGTAAAGGTATAATAACCAGAATGGCAACACGATGTGAGTTATAGTGTATCTGTAGATTAATTACTTGATATTTTATGCTTTTTAATATTTTTTCATTTTTATATTTGATTTGAAAATAAAATAATACCAGGTAAAGCAACATAAATCCATTAGTAACTTTTATTTGCTTCTTGAAAGTCATATGCGCGCGTTGCAAAACTAATACAATCAGTTCCCCATCTATTAATCGAGTATTAAACAAACATAACTCACTGACAACAAAACATTTCGAAAACTATTATCACGAAATCAATTTTCCTTTTTGTCCCCATAAAAGTTAAAAATGACATCATAATTTTGATCACAAAAGTCAGCAACACAATAACCGAACTTTTTTATTCTCTCCCACACACTCTTGGAAACAATACATTTCATTTTTATAACCTCCTGTTTCAAATAATATCAGTCTTTGTATTCTTTAGCAGTAATGAACCACATTGTAACAGCAATTAACAGTTCAAATTTAGTTCTAGCATAGATATGGGAACATGATTGGATCAGTGGCGGTCCAAGGAAGTGTTTGTGGTCAGTTAAATGTATGGGTGTTGGGAAAAAAATGAGATTTATTGTTCTGCAAGTTACTGATAAATCATGGGATGACAAAAGAAGCTGTGTGTGAAGCTGTGTTTCGATAATAAAGTAAGTGAAAAACACTAGAAAAATAAGAAATTGACATAACTATAGTGTTCTTCGAAATACTTAATTAACTAGATACAGTAACATCGTAAATAATGTTCTTGTTGAGATTCTTCATCCAGCATAATACAGGGTGATCAACATATCGCGCCCCTTTTCAAATGCCTATAAAATCTGAAATACTTGGACGAGTAATAAAAACGAGGTGCCAAAATGAAGTTTGAGTACTAAAATTTATTAATATAGCTGGGAATTTTTTTTTGAAAAATACCAATTATGTCCA
>JAQIWE010000641.1:0-20399 GCA_034698565.1 Campodea plusiochaeta | reverse complement strand
CTGATAATGTGATAATGTGCATTATTAAGAAAAAAATAATATTGGAACGCGCCCAGCACAGAGCACAATATCACTAATGAGTTTTCATCGCTGTACCCAAATACTGAGATTGCCCTACGTATTTTGTTGTCAATGCCAGTTACTGTTGCATCGGGAGAGAGATCATTTTCGAAACTGAAACTTATTAAAACGTACCTTAGATCTACAATGCTTCAAGATAGACTAGATGGCCTAGCTATTATTTCAATTGAAAGAGATGTTGCTGACGAAATTACGTTTGCTGATTTAATTAAAGATTTTTCAGAGATGAAAGCAAGAAAAGTGTCATTTACTTAAAGTATTTAGTGGTGATGTAATTTCTGTTTCATGAGTTTCTTTTCTCACAGTCATATTTATTGTAATCATTCCACTGCTGTATTCCCACATTTTTAGTATTCAACATGAAATTTCCTTTTTCCCCTTATATTGATATAATAATTATGCTGCTTACACTGTCATGAAATTCCCTAAAAATGTCTACAATCATTTTAAATAGGATAAAGAGTCAATATTATATATAATCGTAATGCATTAAAATAACCTGTGACTGCTATCTTTACTATTATTATTATTAAACAGAGTATTACCTTTCCGTATTTCAACATTGTGAGAGTATGTTATATAGGCTTAATAAACTGCCGTATGTACTCATTTTTCATCTTTTAATGTAATTTCAACTATAATTATTTAATATATTAAGATTTGCTAAACCCTCTTTGTTATAACTACAAATATAATTATATATATGTGCATTAAAAAAAACATGCGATGAGTGCTATAGATTATTATGTAACATAATCATCTTTGTTTGAATTATTGTACTTTTTGTATTTTCAACAATATTTGTATTTCAATGTGTTATTTTGTACCCGCATTTTAACATTCAAAATACTTTTCTTGTCTTCATTATATTTCTGTAAGTTTAATATAAATATAAGAATAAGTTCTGTCAATACATGTGAATTAGAATAAACTAAAGTGAGTGAAAATTTTGGCAACAAATGTTTACGTTTATTCTCCTAAAGGCTTCGTCTACAAAAAGAGATGACAAGAAACTTAGCAAAAGAATCGGTAAAATTGGTTAATTTTTCATAGGTATACATATAATTTCCAATAATACTAGGTAGTCATTCAAAGTTACTGTATAAAAAAAAATGTTTTTTGAAAATACGTCTCAACAACAACAAAAAGTATAAAAAAAATCAATTTTTTTTTACTGGGGGCGTAATCTTCCATTTTCGCCTGGGGCGTCGGAATACCTAGAACCGGCCCTGGCTGTATTCGATATAATGAGTATAATTTCTAAAGTTGAAAAAGAATTTTCATAATGTCTTCTAATATAAAATTATGTGGTGTTCTTATATTTTATTTTAAAATGCAGAATTTTTAACAACTACAGTTAAAGTTATTTTATCTGAAAAAAGTTTTTTAACTTTAGTTTTTTTAACTAAAAAAACACTAAGACTTTTCTGAAATGCCAAGAAGAAAAGTGTAGTAATTTGAGATGTACTTACATTTAATATTACGAATATTTTATACATAAGAAACATTTTCTACATTCAAATACTAAACATTAAATTATCTTTATAATACTTCATTCCTGTTATACATTAGACACAATTCTTCACCGGATTGTATAACATACAAGAATAAGGCAATTGACTTGATCTGTGTATTATAGTACTATAGATATCTTCTTTGTATTTCCTGTGCAATCATAATTGGAAAATAAGCATTCCGGCGGCCAATGTAATTAATATATTTTAAGGATGAACATAATTATATCTTGCTGCTTTAAAGAGCAAACCGTCAAAATTTTCAAGGTTGTATTCTATATATTCAGCAATAATACTTCAAAATACCAATATAATGGAAAAGAAAACTAGGCCTGTATATCAATAAAAATAAATCTTTCTTGAGAGTTTTCAAAGTTCCCATTAGAGCTATATGCAGAAAATGAACTAAATGATAATAAAGTGATAAAATAATAGATACCTTAAGAACTATTTTATAATTACAAACACTATATTTAATAAAATATGAAGAAGTATTGAAGAATTGACATTAACAGGTATAAAATGTAATACTGTAATATGAAACTGCGTGTTACGTAATTCTGAGAAATGCTGGTAAAATTGACATTTATATTCAGTAATACGGTACTCTACAAATATTTGTTTTATCATTGCGGAATAATAAGTATGGCTATTAGTTCTCTTCTTATCTATTAATGTTTTATTCTGTATTTTTTCGTAATGTAAAATTATTTCATGATTTTTTTAAATTGACTTTTTATTTCCAATATATTTTTTTTTGAAAATTATTCATTTTTGTAAAAAAAATTTCAAGGGTTCAGCAAATATAAAGATTAAAATATTTAATTTTAATTTGGTTTCCCCACATTTTCTGAATAATTAATTGCAGTGGAATAGTTTTTGCATCTTCATTATAATAATTGGGTATAGTACTATATCAGTCCCACATAAGAGTCAACGTGGGACTGATATGATACTATGACCTATATGGTTACAGTACTATATCAGTCCCACATTACTTTAAACGCTGTTGAAAATGAAATATTAACAAGTCATAATAAACAAAATAAAAAAATGTGAAACAGTGATAATATTTAGAGAAGGCAAAGGCGGACAATATACACTGTTAATATTAAGATGGCTTTGTTGTATCAACCGCTAGGGGTGAAACCATCTTAATATTAACATTGTGAAACAGTGAATAAATGGCTTGACACCAAAAATCTAACATTTAACTATTTATTTAAGTATAAAACAGACAGAATAGAATGAAAAAAGCAGGAACAGTGGTTAGGTAAGGTAAGGTTATTTTGAACTAATATAGGACACAGTACTGTATCAGTCCCACATTGGCTCCTATGTGTGACTGATATAGTACTATACCCTAATATTTTGCTAAAACGTAATTATGGGCACATTTAGGTTGTTTCTATTCCGATGTATGGATGGTTATATTATAGAAAATCCTCTAATCAACTGCTTATCCCTGTTTGTTATGCAACCTGGTGAAGAATTGTGTCTGATGTATAACATGAGTGGAACATAGCAGGATATTAATGGAAATATATTATTTACAGCGGAAATGCCTTGTACCATTTATTTGACAAAAATGTTATTTATAGAAATAAAGAACAATTTTCTTCAGGTTCTTCGTATTTTTATTACATATATTTCTTTAATGAAACAAAGAAATTTAAAATATAATAAAAAGTAGTTGCAGTTAATTTTATACAGGCCATTAGTTCCTTCCCATTTCATTACACATTTATTTTAATTCCTGGATCGCTTTCTAAATGGATTGACATCATCAGTTATCACATACAAGTTGATGCAGTGACATATTTTTTGTTCTTCTCCGGTGTGACATTAGCCATTGAATTAGTGGGTGAAAAATCAATAGTACCATGATGTAAAATCAACTAGCTTATTATACCAATGACAAGGTTTAAGAGTGAGAATGGGATTTGACTCGTCCTATGTAGAGACAAAAAAAGGTTTTCCTATTGAATATGAGGCAGCTGGAAAAAAAGAGAGGGGGGTAAGTGGGTGGTTGGGTGGAAGTGAGTGAGAGACGATGAGTCAGTTGAAAGAAGTGGAGGCGGAGAGACGCTAGGCGGTAGGGCGGGTCTTGAGTTCTCCCCTTTTTCTTCTTTTACTCTCTTTTCCTTTTTCTTTCTACTTCTTTACCTCGCCCAGTCCTCCGGCGGACCATTGGGGGGAGTGGTGCGGTCACAGTGGAAACCGAGAATTCCCGAAGAGTGGCGAGGAGGAGCGATGAATGGAGGCCGAGGATTGGCGAAGGCGACCGAACGCGTGGCGGGAGGGCGGGACGAAAGCTTGAAGACGGTGGTCGGGTGGTGGCGGCCTGCTCAGTAGAAAAGAGTGCAGGAGAAAACTTTTTTCCAAAGTGGAATGTGGGGCTGTAGAGTGGAGACGGCTTCGCTTCTGACCTCTGCTCCCTCCCCCACCCCCCTCGACCGCTATTCTGGCCACCGACCGCAGTTGACGAACTCGACCACAAGGGAACTTCCACTCTCCCTCAAACACGACCTTTATTATTTATTCTGGAAGAATTTTACTTAATAGGATTTTTAAGAACGGACATTGCCAATTGTCGCGTGCATTCATCACTATAGGAAGATGTTTTACTTTTGGTAATTGCTCTAGAGAATTATCGACCAACCCGGAAGACCTCCAAGGGATACTGAGGACGTTGAGGAAATTCCCATTGGTGTTTCTATACTACATTTGCGTTTTAAAATCTAATTACGGCGTTAATAGACTTCGGAATAATATTTTTTTTGTTATATCGGTAAAACAATTGTTTGTTTCTTTGTTACGAATTTGTGTTCCTTAGTGTCCTTATCGGTACATGAGTGAGTGACGACAATTTTCGAAAGACTGAAACTAGTCCATTTTAATGAAAAAGATGCATTTATCATCGGAAGTAACGAGTAGTAGCTCTTTGGAAAATTTATACAACAAGATGACAGCTGATCTATTGGCAGAAAGGACCATGACCGAAATCTTATCAGAACATCCTGGTGAATTAATGAGAATGGGAAGTCCCAATTATGTTTGTACTGTTCTTCCACTCCATTGGCGTTCAAACAAAACTTTACCTGTGGCCTTCAAGGTGGTGTCGCTTGGAATAGTGGATGATGGTACAATGGTCACTGTTCGAGCAGGAAATGACGAAAACTTTTGCGCCGAGTTACGAAATTGTACAGCTGTTATGAAGAACAGAGTGGCAAAATTCAACGATCTTCGATTTGTTGGTAGGAGTGGCAGAGGTAAGAATACATTTAGTTTGGAATAGTGAATTTTTTTTTTTTAGAAAAATGTTATTTTGCGAAAATCACAATCATTTTTTTTATTTCTTTTTTATTTTCCAGTTACAAATTTTAAAATGAAATGAGCAAATTAAATATAAAAGTATTTCAAAATAGGTTTTATCAGTAATATATTATTACTGAATTTCAGCATTGATAACTTATGAAATATAATTTCAATATCAGTGTGATATCCTCAGTTTAAAACATTCAATATCAACGATCAAACTAAATATAGTAAGAGGTAAAGAGGAATAAATAAATAGTAAGCGCGAATGAATAATACATATATACTCCTTTAATTAGCCGAAATGTTTATCCATAATCATTGGGTTATTGCGGTTAAAGGTTGAGTTGTCTGTAACTGTGTGATCTGGGAAGTATCTATATTTTAATGGTGCAAAGGCACATGAACTGCATCCTAATTAACCCCTTGTTCCCGCCCATTTCCACTAGTGCCACCTCCTTTCTTCACTTTCACACCTTATCTTTCTCCCTTGATAGAGAAATACTTCGTGGGGGACGATACGGGTTGTGTGAAAAGGAGCCCCCAGATAGACTAATTACTTTGGTTTATATCAAGCATAATGAGAAGAACGATCGAGAAAGGAAAGGCATTTTATCTAATTATTTACTGTCGCTGCTCTCATCTCTTACGAGATTATGCTATGGAAAATTTTGTTAATTTAGGATTAAATTAGCGTCTGTCTCTTACCTATGTTGATATCACTGTGTAAAATATTGCTGTGTTTTTATCATATAGAGTTTTCTGTTTCTGTAACTGTTATTTTATCTCTGTTTCCATCAATGTTACAAATAAGAAGGTAAAAATTTTCCGAGACCAATACATATATCCATAAACATGGTGGCGAATATCATAAACATAATTTCATAGAAAAAGATAATATTTCAAATAATTTATTAATGGAACATATTGGAAAATATCCTTTTTCGCTCCTTAAATTATTTTTATGCAATCATCTGTTCTACAAATGCCTATGTAACCGTTCTACAAATACCTATATATGTACCGTTCCACAAATACCTATATATTTTTCATATAACTAACGCATTTAGTATAGGGAGAAAGAAAGAAAAAAACGTTTATTCAATACGTTCTTGAATATCACCGCCGTCTCGAATTCAATAACACATTAAAATTTAGTATGCAGGTCGCAATATTATACAGGCGGGCCGCTCGACTAAAATAAAATAAAAGGTCATAATAATATTCACAACTTATTTGGTGAAAGAATAACGAAAGAAAATAGTGTATCACGTTGAAATATGAACTGTATTCCTAATGAAATTTATGTTTGCCAATCTTCTAACAACTAACATATTTTTATAATCGTTTTCACATTTATTAAACTAAATATGAAAACGAATACAGAATTACATTCAGAAGCTTAACGTATGGAATATTTATGTGCCTGTATAAGTCAATTTCAACAGGAATAACAAATTACTGCTCTATAATATTAGGAAAGGGAGAAATTAAAGTAAATGCATTGTGTTATTTACATTATGTACTGATAGAATAAACAAATAATAACTTATGTAATCTCATCAAAATTGGTTTATAAAAAATATCCGTCCCTATACACAGTGCCAACAACATTGAAACAGCAGTATTCTCATACCACAAAGGGACACGGCAAAAAAAGTGTATCATTTTTCTATTGATGCGTACCCTATACCACCAAATACATAAAAGAGAGGTAAGGACTTAAACAGCTTGGAATTTGTCAATCTAAATAAAGAGCTTATATTTCACTCTCTACTTTGACATTTTTATGTTCTTTTTTATGTCTTTCTTTGGGACCTTTGCCTCCCTTACAATTGAATTTAGTTGGACCGAAATCCTACAGTCAACCTTGGTAGTCAACAGCCAAATACTTTTTTTTTCATCTCCGCAATATAGATACAGGTTTGATTTTATGACTTCAAATCCCATATATCACGTCGACTCTTATATAGGGATGTGGGTCTGATTGAGAGAAAAGAGGAATTCACAACACACTTATTTCAATTTATAATTCAGTCACTATTACTGAAATTGTGTAATGTAATATATGCGTTTTCATTACTTTGATTTTAAAACTTTTATTTATATCAGTTACTAAGTAATAAACTTGTTTTACTCTGTGAAATGTGGTGTTTCCAAGGGAAAGTTATTTGTTAGCCGTTTGTTTTGGATAAAAATACCATTCAGTATCATCATTTACGTAATTACTAATTGTTATTGTAACTTTAGGCCTACATGATTCAATTCAGTTTATTGTTAAACGGAAAATGTTCCTTTTACATTAACAATTTATGTGTAACAACGAATGAAGCATGGACAAATATGCGATTATGATAATAGAGACAAAATAATATGTACAAAGTATGAAATTATATTATATGGTTATGAAATGGAAATAATCAACACATTATTAGGTTTACGAAAATTTAGGTAACAATAAGCTATCAACACTTGATACTCTTTAAAATAATACTATTGATAAACAACATCACCATAATTAATTGATTTTAAGAGGTTTAAAAAATGACATAAAAAATATTTACACTACTGAACAGATATGAAAGCCGGTTATAATATGTTTGGGATCGGTAGATAGGATGTAGGAGAATGGATAATTTTTAGGTAAAGGATTATAGAATGGGTAAAAAGTTCGTGTTCTCCTTTATGGTATATGGTATGTTATTTCGCTGTTCAAGTATAGGGGCAATCTATGGAGTTGTTAATAATGTTTCGAAGAAATTGTAAAGAAATAGTTGTAGTATGATGATGGTAAATAGAAGATAAATCCAGATTCTGTAATAATTTATAAATATTTTCAACAAATTTAACACTTACGGACGAGGTCACATCCTTTGGCCAATGACTGGAAACAATCACAATGTTGACGGTATTATATGAGATATCATTCGTAATACATTTCTTGCAACACAAATTAATAATTTATATGAAAAAGCTGTGTTTTCCAATTTTTTACTATACATTGTATTTAATATTTGTCTCAATTAGTTTTAATTGTATTTTTGAAGTAATTGTGATGATATTTTTTAGTTCTACTTTTAAAGTTCAATAAGCTGTCATTATCAAGTTCGATATATTTTGTATTATTTGTAAATTAATTTCTTGGCAATTTTTTTTATTAACATCAGTTTGAAGAATTTACGAATGGATGCATCTGTATTTTACGTCCAATTTTTTCTTCTATATGTTTATATAATATCGGATTTGTGAGAAAATATGAGTGGTAATGTTCATATACAACTGATGCCAAGAGTCTTCCGCGAGTCTGTTACGATCTATTATATCAGCGATGGAGTCAATTTTTTCTTATTCTGCCTAATGCACGCACATCTTTCCGCTTATCATATGAAGATTTTTGTATTCCTTTATAAATGAATCGGACTTCGAATATCATATTTTGTAGCTATGCTTCCTTAGTTTGTTAGTTAGAGATTCTTAAAAATTATATTCAAATAATAACATATTTTGATATATAGGAACATTTGTTTTCGTATACACTTTAAAAAAGGGTGATTATACTGAAATCTATTTATCACAATATTTCAAGTATCCTGTTTGAATATTTGGGTAATTGTCGAGTTTTTTATGTACTGTAACAGTATATTAAATTTCGCAAATGCGAATTGGGCAAATTAAAATCAGTATAGTTTAATTACTGATTTCGTTGAAGTCAACAACATTCTGACATAGCCAAACTCACAAAAGAAAAAAATAACACTTCGACAAATATCTAAAAGTAAAAATAATAATGAAAAAAAAAATGAATTTATTATTTTGAGCATCATTATGCCGTAAAAAATATAAATGCGTAAATATAGGAGAGGAACAGAAAAGAGCCGAGTCTGTCAGAGGATACGATATACTATATAGAAAGGAATGGATTTAAAAAAAACTTTAGGATATAACAGAACAGCCCGCCAGTACAGTTTATCTAATGGATAGTTAATAGAAAAAATGATATTTTCATAGAAGAATTTATTTATTCAGAGATTGTTTTAATATTAATCATACGAGAAGCCGTTACTTACTTTCATGTGTTCCTTTACACGAAACGACACTTTCAGAATATCACGGTTAAAAAAATGGAAATAATATAATTGTTATTCTGAAATAATAAAAAGTAGTAATAATTTGGAAAGGAATGATTAAATAGTTGAAAGATCTAACACATATTTCTGGATTGTGAAGAAATAAATTGCTCATTTATTTGTAATGTCATTTTGTTCTTTCTGATTCTTCTTCTTCTTATTTTTTTTTGTAAATGCATAATCCTTGGTGTAATATAAATGTTAAAGAAGTTATGAAACTATTAAAATAAATATATTAATCTGAAGGAAATTTAATTTAATGGAAAGAATGCTCTTACGTAGGCCTATTCACAGTATTTTTGTAGTTTTTATAATTATGCTACTTAAATTTAATTTTGAGTTTGTATTAACAAACGATGGTGGTGCAGTGGCTAGCACAACTGCATACCTAATGTGCAGGAGACTCGGGTTCGAATCCCGACTATCGTAAAACTCGTTGTACAAACTCATTTATACATAGAAAAATTACAGAACATATGAGTTATAAATATGTTCTATGACATAGTAATATTGTGAAATTTAAAATTTCATGGTACAGGCTATCCGCGAATCTGCATTAATTATTGCCAGAAAATGATTTTTCTTCTTTCAGGTAAAAGTTTTTCCTTGACTGTGACGATAAGTACATCTCCACCTCAAGTTACAACTTATGTTAAAGCCATCAAAGTGACTGTCGACGGACCTCGTGAACCGAGAAGTAAGACAAGTAAGTTTTTTACTTCGCATGCTAAATGTCAAAGCACAAATAGATGTTTTTTTATTACACCTGCCTGTATTCATTAGTTGTATTTCAAATTTTATTTAAATACATCATTTGAATTAATTACTATAATTATGAATATTCTTATCTAGGCCTACAAACTTTGTAGCGAGATGAAAATTATTCGAAAAGAATTAACAAGATTGTAGTGCAGTCAAACCAAGCTTGCGTTTATTTTTATTTTATAAAATATGCATATAATTTTAGATTTAATCTATGCATGCTCAGAAACTGCGTTTTATTAATTCATAAAAAAATCGAGATAATATACAGAGAACAAAAAAAAAGTGCGGGACTTGTCCTCGTCATTATAACAAAAAGCATCGCCTTTAAGAAGTCAGGGTTTTGTTTTTGTACACTAACTAAAAACATTCTTATTTATTTAGTACAGTTTCATGTTAAACTTCTTCTAACTAATTAAAAATACAACTTTTACAGTAACCGACAGTAGCATTTTCGTATTTAATTTTGTTCACTATATGAAATATATTCATTCCAGTTTCTTTTTAGATAATCTTACTAATTTTCGAGAAATAAAAAATACATTAAGTAATCTTAACTTACGTTAGATTTATTATTGATAATAGAGCTATATTTTTGTAAATCGTGTTGTAATAATACTGCTTATCAACAGCTTTAACGTTCCATTTTCCAAGTCAAACACTTTTTTAACATAATTATTGCTTGTGATGTTATCAAGCATTGAACTTTTTCGTTATTGACTTCTTGTAGTCTAATAATGATATCTATGAAAAATATTCAAGTATTCATCATCATAACTATAACTTACTTTGTAATATACTGGGTATACTATTATCATAATGTATTCAGGTATAACAGTTTCACAATACATCGCTGAAATAACACAAAAGAATTGACGCGTCACTCTTCCACAATCATGTTTATCTACCTAAATCAAAATTCTTCTTTCCCAAAGTCTCTAATCACAAACTATTCTTTGCATATGGACATCTCACGGGCACTTGTAAAAGCACATCTCAATACAGTACAAAAAGCAAGCTAATTAAAACGCAAATGAATTCCTACTTAAATATTCGCAATAGAGCGGTTTCTTTTCCCCTGCATCTTCGAAACCAATATAGTAGGAATTCGCAAAGCAAGCGTAAGTGGACGAAGGATATATATTCTTGAATGTCTTTTGTGTATCGGGGTCTGAAGGGAGCAAAAAGAGGATTGAGTTTCCAGATTAGTATCCTCCCGTGCGAATTGTAATTTAGAACCTTCATCAAGCACTGGCACAAGACCACGGTAGCAATTGGGTAAAAGAGGGATATATACTTGAGGGTGTGGGTGAGAAACGTTTATGTTACGTTCTTGCTTGCTGGCCAAACAAGGGAAAGTGTTGAAAGGACTCTTTTATCTTTTGCTATTCTAAACGGAGAGAGCGTTAGGCAGAAACTGGTCTTGATGTCAGACTCGAATTATTGCTGATAAAAACTTGGCTCGGAAAGTCAAGATTTGCTTCAACCTTTTGTTTCAATTAGTTTGCTAAGTGTACAGTCCCTTAGAGTTCCGTAGCTAGTGTCTGTTGTAATTTGATAGAAATTAGAAAGGATGTGTTGATTTTAGAGAGTGAGTTGGATAAATGAGAGAGGTATCAAGGAAGAGCGAATGAATTTTGTTTCACATTTTAGTAAGATGTATAGGTTGAATTAAGGATATTGAATGATTCGATATTGCATTCTAAATAATTATTTTTAATCAACTTACACATTAATAAGTCAATGTGCGTATAATTACACGCTACAATTTTCAGTCGGCCTAGTATTTAATAGATGAAAAAAATAATTTGAATAAAGCTTAAGTTTTTTGTTTCAAGTATTAATTTAATAATGCTTTATGGTAAATAGACTTAATTCATCGTGTTATTAGAAATAAAAACACAATTTTGGGAGTATATTATGTAAATAAAAGTTTTGCATGAATAGCATGATATAAAGTAATTTTTATAATAATGCAGCAAAAAAGGATATTCCAGTCATTTTTTGTAGTTATTATCTACCTGACAACATAATCACCAAACTAATACAAATTACAATCTGTGTTAGCGACACGCTTTCACAAGCACTAAAACTAATGTATGATATCTATTTCAGGACACCCAGGTCCATTCCCCCCATTTCCCTTATCACACCGTCCTTTCTTAGGTCCCTTTTCTGTCCCACCTGTGCCTATGCCAGTACCACTAGAACCACATGGCCTCAGACCAAATGATCAGTTGGCAGCGGCAGCAGTGGCCGCAGCGGCAGTTTCTGCAGCCGCTGGACTTCCCATCAAGTTACCCGGTAAGGGAACACAATTACCACACTACCCAATCATCAAATAGAAGCATTTGGTTGTTTGGGTCGAGAGAAAAAAAAGTCAGTTTGCTTTCAGAGTTTGAAAAGTGCATGTGGGAGTTGTAGGGAAAAAGATAAAGACTATGAAATATATAATGGAGTTTACAGAAGTTGGAAAGTTATTACGTACATTTTAAATTGGAGTGCTTACAGTTTAATATGTGTCAGGTTACTTGGTTAGGTAGGATTTGTATTTCATTGCCGATATTTTTATGTTTATTAAGCATGAAGAGATATTCCTGTAGTTTTTACTTATTATAAAATAGTGAAAACCTTTCAGTTTTCCCACGTGTAGTTCTTAATATGAATCATTTTAATAACGTACCTTATATCACAGAAAAAAACTGTTTATACAAATAAACTGTGGTAGAAGAGTTATTATAATTACATATAAAACAAGCATTTTTCTTCTGTTTTTACTATTTCCTTTGAATTAATTTATATGGTGACGTGATTCATCCTTTTTGTAAAACTAAGATATTCTAAAATCTCGAAATAAGAAGTACTTTTCAAATCAATATAAAGCATACACCGTTGTTCATTTCATACAAAAGAAGGTTCAAAGATATTTTTTTAGATGTAATATTCCTACAAATTTGTATATTTTCTATTAAAACTATACAGTGTATAGTATTTGCTGCTATACAGTATTGTTGCTGCACTGAATTCAGTGAATTGTCAATGCTGGATTGTCGTGGAACACGTATTAACATGTAGGCTAGCTCGCTAGCATATAGGCCTATTATAATTAGCGAAATATGAGAAACCTATCAGATCTTTACTTTTTTATGGAATGTCAAACACAAAAACTTGAATAATATTTTGTATTTGAAAGTTTATAATGATAAAAAAAATCGTACAAGATTCTAGTACCCGGAAAGTAAGGAATCGTAATTGGTTCGGATTTATTATTATTCAGTTATTATTATTATTATTATTTAGGAAACTGTGTCGCTTGTATGTGCTTATCAATTCATGATTCCATCAAGACTGCAAAAATAATACCATTTTCAATAAAATTTACGTCATCAAAACTTTTACTTTTATATATATAAGAAGGGAAGTGGGATTATGGTTGTCTTGCTACAGACCCAATTTCGCCTAAAGTCGAATAAATATATTTACGTATATTGAAATGAAATTATGTTATTAAAATTCGTACGCGTCTTTGAAAAAGCAAGTTTGTGTACATGGATTATAGCAATAATTGATAGCAAGATGTTTTGAATTTTGGGAGATCATGGGTCTGTATAGTACAAGGACTAAAATATTCGCAAGCCTTATGATATGTTAACGCTCCTTCACCCCAAATCAAAATAGAGTTTTGGGATAGAGAATCCCATGTTAAATCAATTATATGTTGTTATCAATGGATTCAGGATGAAGTTTTTTAGTCTTATATCTTTTCAAATTTTTAATCAGCATTACGTGAATATATTTAGTAGATGGTTTACGACTAAAAATGTGATAACGATTTTAATTATTTTTTTTTCTAACCTTATTAGGCATATTACACAATGAAAAGATAGAAGAAAGTTGTTTTACATTTATAACCAAAATGGTATTTCTTTTTTAGCTGCTATCAATTGTTAAATTGTAATGAGCATAAACAAACTGAACTTTTAGTCTATGCAGGCGGCCATTTTGTTTATTAGTCATCGGGTTTTTCACAAAAATATTAGAATATTATTATAAAGAATGTAATCCAAAATAAAAACACAGATTTCCGGTCTTACCTAATGAGTAATATAAATTTCAAATTTCGGCCTCTCTGACCTTTACATTTAGGTGGAGGACTCTTAAAGTTCACGAAAAGCTTAACTGAATATATGAAAAGGACTATAAATAAAATTGAAACCTTGCATTTGAAAACTGGAAAATATAGTTATTAATTTACATGGAAAAATATCACAAAAGAAACAGCAGAATTTAAAATATGTATATTATATGTTATTCTTTAATCAGTTATCAGGCAAAAAATAATAAAGGTATGTATAATAATAAATCCTCCAAATCCTGTAGCAAGTAACCAACTGCCAGTAAAAGTTCCACAACGCATCCAGCGTTCAAGTGCAAAAGTACTCCCTTAAACATGAAATACTTTATAAGAGAGGTTTTGTTTTATAGTGAAATGACAGTTTTGAAATTACTACAACAGAGAAATTGATATTTCTAAGTAGATAATGTTATTAATGTATCTCTTTATCAACTAATAAAAATCATGTTTATGGTTAGGCTGTACACAGGGTGTCTCAAAATAACGGAGTAGGATTTTGCCGTATTCTTGAGAGTACATCTAAAACTAAAATCATATTCTGTGTAGGTATATTGATTGTTTATGATATCGAGTTCCATTTCTATATTTCACATCACTTTTATTTTTTCTCATGATGCTAAACAAAAGTCAAATTTTAACCTTGTACAAAGTGGTAAAACAAAATATATTCTTTGTAAGCTCAATGTTCCACACAAAACAGAATCGAAAGAAATTTAGCTGTACACACATCTTGGACATGTAGGACACTATAAGAGGAGTGGGCCAATTTACATGTTTACCATTGCAGGAGCCGAAAAACACGAAAAAGCTGAAATCGCTATTTAAATCGAAATAAATACCTGACCAGCTTTTCGAATAGTCGAACAGGAGCTACGAGTAATGCCCTTCAACCTCCAAAAAGCCCAGTAGCTCAAAGATCCGAATAAACTTGTCAGACTGAAAATCATTCCGAAATCATCAGCTGGGACGCATGTTGTCGTTGGAGGAAGACAGATTTATTGATAAGGAGTTATTCAGGATAGAAATTTTATCAATCGTCAAAATTGCAAGTTATTGGTCAGAGATCTGCCCCAGAACCTCTTTCGGTCGATTTTACTTGACTCAGAGTATAGAATAGGCGAACAATACCATATTTTTGTTCTCTCAATATGTAAAAGGTCAAAATCGGGTTTCTTTTGTTTAACATCATGGGAAAAATAAAGGTGTAAAATATAAAAATGAAACTCGATGTATATTAGAATTTGCAACATAAAAAACCAATCGATGTAGATAGTATATGATTTTATTGTACGATATACCCTCAGGAACAGAACAAAATCCTACTCCGTTATTTTGAGACTCCCTGGTATTTACTTAAATTTGCATTAATTTTTATTAAATGGTAAAAATATTTGGTTTGCCATATGGAGAGTACACTCTTAGAATTTTAAAGAAGAATAAATGTGTGTAATATAGGACAAAATTCAAAATTTATTTTATACCTCAGAAGCAAAGAAACTGTGAACTAAAATATTCTATAATGTATTATAACTTTGTATTGAATGCAACAACACATGAAGAAAATGAGAAGTGATGAATGGAATATGTTTCAAAAGTAATTAATATCTGCTGTTATATTATTGATTAATTTTGAAAGCGCTTTCTATATTATTCTTTCTTTTTCCCCATATTCCCCCCTCTCTTTGCTCTCCCCTACTATACATCCCCAATAATCTCTGTTTGCATGCTGTATTATATTAAAGCCTCTACATATATCAATATGAATGTTAGCTTATTCAAGATTGTTTCTTCATCAGAATAGGTAAATTAAATAAATACAATGTAAATATGGCGCCTTATATAGATGAAAAGACAATAAAATTAAGTATGTGATTTTAATAAGTTGAGAAATTAAATAAATTGTCGTTCAGTAGGCAGGAAGATATACAAAATTTTGACTGGATTATACAACCTAACTTTCGAAAAAAAAAATGGAATTGAGATAGCAGATTTTCTAGTAAAAGATTGGGCAAGACACTTACAAAAAATAATAATTTGGATTTTTATTATCTGAAAATAATTCACGGATAAGTCTGTTTTGTCCTTTATAAATTTGCTCAATTAAGAATAAAAATAAATAATAATAAAAAAGAAAATCAACACTCATAAATTGGACAACTGGAAATGAAGCTTCAATATGAATATTGAAAATGCACATGGCTTTAAAAAGAAAATCTGAAAACATTTAATTCTAAATACAGTATCCTTTGCTTCCGTACTGAAGGTCTCTCTTTATAAATATAGCACATGCTTTGCATGAGCCACAGTTTGAAGTATATAAATAACAAGTATATACTTTGAAACCACGAGACCAATTTAACTCATTGGTCGTCATGCCTATACAAGTGAAAAGGCTTGTGGTAAGAAGATGTAGTTTTTGCAGCCAGAACGAATTGAAAAGTAGAGGTTGGTCAAGGCAGATTTCCTGTGTTTTCAAAGGTAGCAAGAGGCGAGACGTTTGTTCAAAACCGCTCAGGTGAATTACATATACCATTGTTCAAACCTCATCTTCATTCACATTTTTCACGCTTTTAGAAAGATAAAGTGAAGTGCACTAAACCAGTGAAATTACAACTGAAAAAAATATTTTTCCTACAGGCTATTGATCTTTACCGTTCGTATATATATAGATCTGAGAATTATATGACATTTCATTCCATATTTTTTATACGATCGGAAGAGGAAAAAATTCAATGTTATCCATTTATTAAAGCTCTCTATATGTATGTTTAGCATAGGATATGAAGAGGGGGGGGAGGTTAGATATTAACTGGCATTAGGCGGAGTGGAATGTACTCGTAGTTGTACTTTCTCCATAGCATGAATTCTATGTCGCAATTCCTCCCCCTCCCTTCCCTCGCGAATAAATTGATTTGATGAAATTGGATTATCGTTACTCTGTGGCCGGATAACTATGGAGAACTGCGGTTTTTTTTCTCCACACAGGATCGGCGTTTCTGTGGCTTCCGTGGGCCATACGTTCTGTAGCCGCAAGTTAGGCCGGCATCTGCATAGTCACTCGGCCGAAGAGAGAAATGTTAGAGTGGGAGGAGGAGGAGTAACAGGAGGAGGAGGAGGTATATAGAGGAATGGAAACGAGGAGGAAAAAAATGTGTGTAAAAATAACCTATGTCGGACTTAGTGGAAAGCACCCATTACAAAAACTCTTTTTTAGTTCGAAGTGGGATTCTGCGATCGTACCTTGCTGCATTAGCTAGCTATCAAGGGGCTATTTGTTGAAACGATGCAAATTGCTTTAAAGGAGGTAGGAGTTTGTTGTTATCTTTTTTCCTCCACTATGCAATGTGATGTTTTCGGATTGTTAGTTTCATTGTCTGGTTTATCAGGAATGTGGTGTGATTGTGAAGTTAGTTTACACACTAGGAAGTTAATTTGTGTTCAGGTATAAATGAAAGAGTTATATAGTTTGAAAGATATAGATGTTGAATAATGTATTATTCCGGATGTTTATGTATATGATTATATTATTATTTATAGAGAAGACAAAGGGGGACAATATACAAAAAAAAAACATCTAAGTATTAATATTTTAAATTTTTTCGTTTAAATTTTATTTTACTATACTAATAAACATTATTATATCAGTTTGAGTATACCTTTTCAGACAACTTGTTACTTTTCTTTCTTTTGATGGACAAAGTATAATCATGGTCAAATTATAGGTTATATTCACCAAGCATAGGCTACAGTTATTCTTTTAATTTTGTTTGAAACACATAGGGGTAGATAACTTTCGAATTTGCGAAAAAAAGAAAAATAATGCGAATTTCAGTGATGAAAGCGAAAACTCACAATGCATGTTTAACAAAGAAATTCCAAAAACTAAAGGTAGAAAAAAAGGAATATTTTTAGTATTTCCAAAATTAAATCATATTAACCTGGATTCATTTTATTGAACATGATTAATCATTCAGATAGCAATACATTTAACAATTGTCAAGTACTCAGTATAAAACAGTCCGAAATGGGCGAAAATTATTAATTAAATGGTCTCAATCAGTGCTGAACTACAAAATAAAAATAAATGCTATTAAATGCGAAATTAAAAAAAAATAGATGTAAATTTGTCAAAAATAAATGCGAAATTTACGTACCACTAAATATTGTATATCAACATCAACTAATCCTATATTTTCAGGGTGGCCCATAAAAAACGGTACAACTTCTAACAAGTGGTTCTATGACTACATCGCAGTACATAATTTTGGTGTGTTCGTATATATTTTCCTGCTCACAATTATTATAAAAGGAATTATATCAAAGTTTTGTAAATAGTTTTGAATGATTGCATGAAAAGTGGTAAATATTGAATAAAATGAATCTCTAATATACCGAATATTACTGTGCAACCAATATTCTAAAAAAATAATCCACTATAGTAGACCTTATTGCTAATTTTTGTTTACATTTACATCGATTTAAACTAATAATTGTAAATAAACGTTAAAAGTAAATTATTTTAATCATCCTTTTTTATGATTGTTTAATAATAATTTATTATAGCACTTTTTGTATTAATATCGATTTAAAATTAGGTTCCTCCCGACAACTTTATTTACAGAATATGCATATAAAGTTTCAGACCAATTGGGCAGGATTTCTTTTCCTAATTGTTTAATAATAATTAATTATAGCACATCTGTTAAAGATATCGACTTGAATTTAGGTTTGATAGCGACAATTTACAGAATATTCATGAAAAATTTCAGATCAATCGTATAACGTTTTATTTTAATGATAGTTTAATTATAATTAATTATAGCACTTCCATTAAAGTTATCGACTTGAATTTAGGTTTATCTAAACAACTTTGTTTAGTGAATATGCATGTAAAATTTCAGATCAACCGGCCAAGATTTTTTTGATGATACTTTAATTATAATTAATTATGGCACTTCCGTTAAAGATATCGACTTGAATTTAGGTCTATGTTGACAACTTTGCTTGCAGATTCTGGAAAAAAAAAATCAGCTAAATTGGTCTGACCAGAATGCCTGTGTTACATGCAGACAAATAAATATTGTCAGCCGTAGAATATAACATTAAAAATTTGCAATTTCTTTCTGTGAAACAGTAATAACAATATATCATGACTAAAATATCTTTGAAGAATACCTTAATTTAATCTTTATGAACAATGATTACACCTTTGAAATAACACCCTGTGCAAGTTCTATTCCCATGGACGTAACCACGTATCCCTTCAGGTGAATTTCGCTTTGGAAATAATAAGAAACAGTGATACGGCAAATTACAGATCCTATTATTAACCAAAACAAATTTTAAATCATAATAGTCTTTAAAAATTGTATTTTGTTACTTTATAGCTTTAGAAAAAAATGCAGATTTCTTTAAATTTACTGGTATTAGCAACTTTTATGTCGTATACTTTCAGTTATAAGGCCGTAGCGGCAGTACGGCTTAGATTGTTGTAAAATCAAATTTATCTACAAAGAGAACACGATTCTCTTTCCAATAGTTTTAATTCCAGTTTCTACCTGCAATATGTCAGAAAATATTCTACTTACAAAAGTGGTACCGTTTTTTTCTGCCACAAAGTGGTACCGTTTTTTTCTGTACAGTATTGTCAATTTCTATATAGGTGCATTATTAGTAGTTGTGACTTAAAAATGCGACGTAGTTTTCTCATGTATACTTTTTATTTGCTCGGAAGCAATTTAACTATTTCAGTCATATCATTAATCGAAATACCGAGAAAGTAATTTGATTTCAGAATCAATTTCAATCTGCTGAAGATATGTACCCTTTTTGTTAATAGTAACTTTAGGGACATAACAGGAAAGAAAACAATTCGTTTTGAAGACTCTATCTCCTTTATACCATAAAGTTGTCTGGGAAGTATAATAACGTAAGAAAGTGAGTCACTGGTCCGTCAAATATGAGTTCCTCAAAGTTAGCTACAGGGTTACCGCTCCCCTCAAATGCCACACTGTCGTTTACGTGGTTGGCTAACTTTATACCAAAATGGTCTTCAAGCATCAGTGATCTACATTCTCTCAGTTTAATTTGGAAGCAAGCCAAAGAAGAAACTCTCAAATAGATAGAATATATCAAAGGTTAAAACAAAAATCTTTTTTTCTAAATTACAATTTTTTCATACTGGTCAGTTATTGGCTTGCAAGGAAATATTAAATGTCAAAAGAATAAGAATTCCTTTTCCAAGCTCTTCCAGAAAAGAAAAGAGTGAGTTAAAAAGCACGAGTCGAGAATAAAATGAGAAGGAGAGGTGGTAACTCGGAATGGAAGTGGCTGTGCCATTCTAATGAATCTTTTCCTCGCGTTGAACAAATTGACAAAGGGCTGAGGGCATAGGGTTCCCTTCATCTGTTGGCAGGGCAGAGAGGAGGGAGACGGGGGGGGGGGGGGGGTAAAAACGAAGAA